>OU343220.1:324896190-324998430 GCA_910596185.1 Chrysanthemum makinoi | reverse complement strand
AAAGATATTAATTCATCAATAAAGGACTTAATTGAAATATAAACCACTTACGGATCTTGATAATTTGCTTAACAAGTACGCCTCTTTTCATCATATATTTCTTATTAAGCTTAGCATAATTTAGTTCGTTACTTTTAGTTGTTATCTTTTCGATTGCTTATTTTCTTTACTAGTTTACTTTAAGCATTATCATTTAATTAATCAAAAACTTATACACTTAAGCGTTTTTAGTTTAATCTGCGTAATTGCTTATTTGTGTTTAGCTTTCTTGTTTTTTTCTTTCTTATTAAGTTCCAAAACCCAAAATATTTTTATCCTATTCAAATCACTCGACCTTTAAACAACAAATCGATTTTCCATTACACCCTCGTTGGGAGAACGACCCGGGAGTTCCGTACTTCAGGTAAATTATATGCCGCAAACAAATCAAAATGCAAACGCTACCGGAAGTGGTGTGTTAGCGATTTTTGTTTGAGTTTGAAGTTTGGTGTTTGACCCTCCTCCCGTGGAGTTCCCTCGCTTTTGTAAATACTTTTCATAAATTATAAAAACACAAAAAAAATAATCATAAACACTTTTCCTAAAGTGTTTTAAAAAAAAGTAAAAGATTTTCCTTTTCATAATTTGTTTTCCTTTTATGTTTGCTTTATTTAAAACCCAAAAATATTCTTCTTTACCCTTTGAACCGTCAATTCTTTATCTCTTTACCCTCTTGTGCGTATGTAATTCTTCTATGATGTACGTCTTTACCATTATGGTTGTCAATGGTGTAGGGGACCTCAAAATGGTGGGAATTGTCCCGGTTGTAGCATTGTGAATACGGAAACGAGTTTGTCTACGACCAACATCCCTACGATGAAACAACCGATTTCTAACAAATCCCCCATACCATGAGACGAGTCATACTTCGTGTGAAATCTTGTGGAGGTCCTCACAAAGGTTTTCAATGTCAAGCCCAATTTAACAATACAACCTTTGGTTATGAACCTTATCCATATACTTCCCCAAACCCGTCACAACAATCATCTTGTTGTGAGTATTGTGGAGATCGCACTTTATTCCGATTGTCAAATGGAATGAATTGTCACGAGCAAGTTCCTTATGACTATTCTTATGACCCATCTCCACAATACCAAGAGATTCAACCACAACATCCGCCAAATTCTCAAGATAGTTTCCAACGATGTATTAATATACTCGAAGAATTTATGGATAAACATGGTATCGAAAAATATCCTCATCGGAATTATGGTGAATTACTTGCGAAGATCGAGCATCTCACTGAAAGATCTATGTTAAAATTACTCGAAGAAGAAAAACGAGCAGCTCAGATTGAAAAGTGTCTTGAAGAAATACCAATTGAGGAGCAAGCACTTGAAAGCGATGCCAGATGCTTTCGAGACTTACATGGCGATGATGATGAGGATTCCATCAAATGAAAGAATATTATGCAGTTGTCGCTGAAACCCCTCCCGTTTCTAGGCATTTCCGACTCTTCCTTCACTCACACCGGTTGGAGGTAAGTCTTTGGAAGAGGTCGATGATTCTATGTCTTGATAATTGTTAAACCAGTTGACTCTATACATAATGGGGGCGAGCCTCTTAAAACTATTCCTGAAACGGAATCGTCTAGTGTTGAGAGCCTAGACCCAATCCCAAGTGAGTCGAGGATGTATCGGCCATTGATTGTGATTTGTTTGTGTGATTCTCTTGACATTTCCAAGGTTACCAGGGATTTTCTCAAATCCTCTTTTGAATTCAAGAATGACTACACCTTTTCACGAAGTTAATCCTCTTTTTTCGACAAGATTTTGAGTCCGATTCGGAGACCAGCGGTAGTGGTGGAAATTGCTAGCTCTCAGAGCACACCACTTGTCCCATCTCTGAGTTCCGACCTTTCTCTCCCGTCATGTGATGTTATGCAAGATGAAGAAAGTAATGAATCCGACACGAGGATATTATGGAGATTGATTTCGATGAGGCCGAAATGAATGAATTAGTTAAAGTGGTTGAAGCGATATTCTTGATAGCTGCCAAATGATTCTATGGAAGAAATCGACTTATCTATTGATGATTTGATACCACTGGGTATCGAGGATGCTGATGATGACCCCGAGGGGGATGTGTTGTTATGTGATGGATTTCTTGACTCCCCTTTCTCTGATAAGTCTACCATCATGTTTGAAACGTCATTTGTGATGGATTTCATGCGAAGACAAAATCTTTAGACCCGGGATATTCATTGATGAGCTTTTTGTTAAAAACGTCATTTGGGAAAAGGATCCTATCTTGGATTCCTTCATGTTTGAACCTTCAAGTAACAATTCTCTATACCATGGACTCCCTTCTTATATGGAGTCGTTTCTTTTTGATCCGTCATCCCGACGTCCGCCTGCAAAACCACCGGATGACGGATTACTTTTTCTTGATAAACCTTATGTGAGTTCGGGAGATTTTATCCTATTTGTAAGGAACAACACTTTCCCTCAACACCATTCTCTTTCCCTCAGGAGGATACCATCTTTGATCGGGTGTTGATGAGTGTGTAAATACTCATCATTTTTAGTCAATCTGACGCAAAACGTTTAAAATGCTCGAATGCATCAAAATACTGAAAATATTCCAAAATTGCATTTTATATGTTTCGGATGCAAAATGTTTAAAATCAGATGAAAAATGAGCAAAGTTTGCATAATTGGCGGTTTAGTCCCCAAGTTTCTAAAATTATCAGATTTAGTCCCTAGGCACTTAATTTCAAAAGAAAAATCACCAAAGGTCCTTTTAAAATCAAAAGTTGTCAAAATTAGTCCTTTGGTGAAAAATGTGAAAAGTTTTGAGAAATTACAAAATTAGTCCTTTAAGTTTCAAATTTGGCAATAATGGTCCTTTAATTACTTGAGATTTGCAAGTTTTGCCCTTATAATTTTGGAAATTGTCAAGTCTAACCCTTGAAGTACTTTTCAAAAATTACTTGAACAGTCCACGGAATTTCAGAATGTTCACTTTTGGTCCCTAAGATACACTTTGGATCAAGTATTAACCTTAAGCCTAAAACTACCCAAAGCCCAAAACAAACCCATGGCCCAATACCCAAATCCTTACCCAGTCCACCCCTTCAACCCGGTTTAAAACAAAACCCGCCCGAGTTTAAAAATAATAAACCCCTCACGGGTTACCCTTCTCTTCCCCTTCATCATATACACGCAAAAACCACCCAGCCCTCCTCCATCATCATCACATTCCTACCCTCCACCTCACCCCAAGCCAAATGCATTTAATGACCCTTTCCTGTCACAAGTTACCGGTCCCAAGCTGCTAAAAGTTTTCCAGGAATTTTGATCAAACGGCAAAATGGCAAACGGATCATCCAACAGCTTAGATTATTGGTGGGATTCACTCTGAGGAACGTGGATGACATTTGATGTATAAATAAGAGGAGAGAGAGAAGAGTTAGTTTTTAGTTTTTATATTTTCTTTACCATATCTTCTCAGTAGCTATTGTACTTTTCCATTCAGTATTTACATTTCCAAGTTAAAGTTAGCTTTCTTAATCTCATTTTGTAATCACACTTTGAAGTTAATGAAATTCTGTTTTTCCATGCTTTGATTATTGTTTAGCTTTTTATGTTTCAAAAGTGCTTATTGGACTTGTCTTAACCCTCTAAGCTCATTTAAGCTTCTTGTAGCTTACAGTGAGCTTATATATATTTTAAGCTCAAATAACAACTAGTCAATTCGTGGTCAATAAAAGTCAAACTGCTCATATTGTGAAGCATCAATCTAGCTTACTGGTTTGGAAATTGGAAATGGATTAAGACTAGAGTTCCATGGTTTTATATCAGTTTGGATGGTGGTATTTGGTTAATGTGCAAGCTGCATATAAGCTGAGGCATAAAGTGAGTTTATATTTCCACCTTTAGCTTTTTTTGAGATTCACTAATTTATTGATATAGACACATTTACATCTAGCTTCTTTGATGTTGGTTAGCTTAATTTCATCTGTATTGTAGCTTATTTTAATATACAATAAATCATAATTAGCTTGCTTCTAATTCGCATACTAATGCAATATGTTGGATGTGGTACATTGTGGTAATGGTATGATCTAGCTGTTAAAATTGCTCCCAATCAATCTAGAAAGGATGTTAGACTCTGAGATGGAGGATGTTTAAGTGTGGATAAGTGAATTCTAGAATTAAGATTCAAACCAGTCTTGAGAAGTAGTGTTTGGTTCACTATACTAATCTGAGATTGAGGTTTGCTCATTGGTTAAAAACCATTGCTAAGGTCTTCATTAGGTGAGTTAGAGTTAACTTGATCATTTCAGTTTCTTGAAAGTCAAAATCAGAAGTTTCATGATCTCATATGCATATCGATTAGCATCAGTTAGTGGATACTTGCATTCTAGGATTAGATCTTGTTAGTTTAGCTTAATTGAGTCAAGATACATCTAAATTCATTATACACAATCAGATTTTGATGATTAACATTCATTTTGGTCAACATTTCTCAAATCATTATAAAAGTCAAAATGTGGAAATTGTGTTTTTCATAAAACTTTGAGGATCTTTCATGGAATCATTACTGATCCAATTTTGCTGAAACTTTGGATTCATAAACTTCACTTGGTGGTTTTTCAAAATATCATTTTAGTTGAATTTTTGGAAATTTTTATTAAGCTCAAATTAGCTTGTCTTTTGGTCGCAATTCCCTGTGCACTCCTCAGTCACCACTGAGTGTGCTGCAGTGTTGTCTAAAGCCTGTCAAGAGCTCAATTGAGCTCATCTCAAAAACTGAAACTTGGTCCACTTGTTGTTTGGTTGGTCAACTTGAGTTCTCTATATCTGTTTCTTACTTTAGCTTATTAGTGAAGCTTATGCATTAGCTTAAACTTGCCCTTACGTTTAAATTTGTTTGTTTTAACAAAAATCTCATAGCTCATTTCTTGGTTAGAGAATTATTAGAGGTCGAGGTAGTGATAATTAGATGCTATAAGCCTATTTTAGTATAACTTAGCCCTGTTAGTCCTTTGGTGTACTCTGGTAGCTTATTGCTTTCTTAAAGTAACTTATTTAGGTCCCCATTACACTACAGTTGCATAATCCTGCACAGGGCCCTTGTTTTATATTTTTTTCTTAGATTCATAATATTATTTTAGGCTTATCTTGAATTTTTCAGATTTTTCCAAGTCAGTTTGCTATTTTTCTTGATTTAAATTAGTTTTTAAGCCTTTTTAATTAGCTTTAAATACAATTAATTAAGAAAAGTTTCAAAAAAAATAATTTTCATTTTCTTAAGTTAAGATAAATATAAAAACCAAAAAATATTTTTTCAGATTTTTATTAGTTAAATTTGTATTTTTAAGAAATTTAAGTAGTTTTTAATAGTTTTTAATTCCTAGAAAATACAAAAATATTCAGAAAAATACAAAAATAGTTTTGAAAATTCTCTTTTGATATTTTAGATTTTTCCAAGTCAAAATTTTATTTTTCTAGCTTTAGTTCCTATTTTCTTGTATTTTAGGATAATATTAATTAGTTAAAAATAGTTTTTAATTAATAATAATTAGATAAATAGTTTTAAAAATAATTTTCTTTTTTCTATAAAATTTATTTTATCATTAGGTTTGTAAAAATGTCATTTTCATATTTTTAGGACTTTTTTTTCTTAGATCTCGCTTTTTATTTTTATGCGTTCGTAATTTTATTTAACGTAAGTTTTTAGTTTTAAACGTTCATCAATTTTAAAATAGTGATAGCGTTTATTTAATAGATTTTATCTTTTTAACTTTCTTTAATTTACATTTTAGCCCTTGTAGTTTATGTCTTTTTCCTTAGTTATAATAAATCAGGATCCTTCTTTTCGTTCAAATCTCTCGATCACTAATCGTTTGGTGATCCATTGCATAGCTCGCTGGGACATAACGACCCGGGGAAACACTATACTCCCAGATCTTCATTGAGTTCGTTTCTGAACGTTTAAGTTTCTTACGGTTGACCATTCACAAAGTGGTGACTTGAGTGAAAACTTATTTGTTGGGGGCGGATCAAATTTACCAATATTTGCGAGCTGTGTTGATTATCTTCCGTCCTAGATTAGTGATTTGAATATTCACTCCTTGTTTATACCATCATGTGTATTTATATTTTCTTATAAATCAAAACCCAAAAAGATTTTGATCTTTGTTTTTACAAATGTTTTTCAAAAATGCCAAAAATATTCCTCTTTACCCTCTTACCCTTTTTGATTCTTTATCCCTTTACCCTCTATCCATTTGATTCTAACTTCTTCTATTCTCATGGAATCGTCGATTCCTTGTGCCGGTTGTGGAGAACCGCTTTTCGGTTTTACAGTGTCGTTGGTGTACGTGCGAAACGCGTCGTGTAACATTCATCGAGGAAGTTGTTTGTTTTGTGGTTCGAGGAATTCATGTTCTTATGATCAAAATTCTTTCAATGAGCCGAAAAATTTTCCGACTACCCACCCCAACCCCAAATTTTTTCGTTCAATAAGCTATGGTTGTGGGGATCCGTTAGTTGATTTTCGATGTCAGCGATGTTCTTGCGAGAGGTGTGGAAATGATCTTACGGATGGATTTTGTTCGTTTGTGCTTGAGCTGAAAACTCATGCACTTATCGAACTTTTCAATTATCCTCAAAACGATTTTAGCCACCCTCCTCAGTATCCATTTAAGCAAGAACCGTGCTATCAAAGTTTTAATGACACATCGTTTGAGAATGTACCGGTTTTTCTTGCACAAATTGTGTAGGTCCTCTTCAATGTCAACCGTGGAATCAAAATTACTATACTTCCGGTTTTGACAATTTCCAACCTCCACCTTCCTTACGGTTCAAACTCCACAGAGCCGTTGCTCAAAGAAACCTCCCAAGATTTTGAAACATAATGAAAAAACTTGATGATATAATTCAAAACCTTAAGAATCAAGTGAGTGGTGAAAAAACCATGGAAGAATTGCTAGCCGAAGAGCGGGAGGCTGCAAAATCTAGGGAAGATTATTAGCTAGAGCATGCGGCTCATAAGGCATTCCCAATTCTTAAGGCAGCTCTATATGATGATGACGAGGAGGTTTTTTATCCTTTTAGAATATTATTTCTCAACCCCACCGTTAGGTTGATATCGGCAGTTGAGATTCCATCTCAAACTACGCTATCACACCGAGAAGCTCCCACTCACTCTCTGAACATGGGGGACGAGCATCTTGACACTGTTCCTGAAAGGGAATCGGACGAATTCATAAAGTCTAGTGTTGAGAACCTTGTCCCAATCCGAGAGGTCAGGGAACTTCTGATCATATGTGTGATTCTCTTTCCCTCTTAGTGTTCAAAAGATCATTTTGAAACTTTCTTCGATTTTAGCGATGATTGTAAATCTTATGGAGACATTGAGTATGTTGAGGCATCACTCCCTGGTCGATCCTCTTCTTGAGGAGTTCTCCGATGAACTCACTCACATCAGTCCACTTTCCGAAAGTAATGATTTCGAAGCCGATCAGAGAAGAAAGTCTCCTTGATAATGATCGTTCACTCCTTCTTATCCCAACAGTCCAATAGAGATGTTGATCTTTGTTCCGAAACATTCAAAACTACCGTCACCAATCCTCTATTTGAATTCGACTCTGAATTCACTTTAATTTCTGAGAATCACTCTTTGATACTCGGTGAGGATAGTGATGATCCCACAATGGAACAAGAGTTCACAATTTCACTTCATGTGAATGATTCTCTTCATGAAGAGTTCTCCGGTGAACTCTCTAATGACATATCTCCTCCGGAACATGATCATTTCTATTTTGATCTTGAGGATGATATTGGCTCGGAGGAAGGTGTACTCTATCATACGAGTTTGCTTATTAATGATACTACCCTCACCTTCCTCCCGATCGTCTACATTTGAGGATGAAGAATGGATCTTGATTGTTATCAAAATCTTTCTTCTTTTCCTCAAATATCTGGTGATTTCTCTTCATCTTCACTCCTTCGGGAATGAAGACACTATCTTTGACCCGGCATTTTCATTTATCATTTTTGAGCCGGTTCTATGTATATCTCATCGGTGTGGAACTTTCATGTGCTTCAAATGTTTGTCCAAACATCTTGAATGAAAGTCCGATGGAGATTGTTTCCTCCACTTACTTACTTCCCCATAAACAAATTATTGAATTGAGGTTAAGCTGCTAGTTCGTAATCAAAATACGATAGCATGCCATATGGGTTTTCACCCATATTTGACTTCTTTCTACTTCTACCACCTAGTGGGGGGGTTGCCCCACATGTTGTGTATGTATTTAAGTGTTTCTAAAAATATATATATATATATATATATATATATATATATATATATATATATATATATATATATATATATATCAAATAATAGCCGTAATATTTCCTTTTCGTTCTTTGTTTCGGCATAACCGCCGGTACTTTGAATATTGAGGGCAATATTCATTTCTAAGTGTGGGGGAATTCTCACGAATTTATCATGTAATTCGCCTAATTCCCCGTTTTTTGGCCAAAATTCTTTTTTGGAGTAAGTGTTTTACACTGACTCATCTTATGGTTATCAGTCCGCCTTGTCTAATAAACAAAAGGATTGGCTAATCCAGGAGCAAACGGCTCTTGGTAAAGATATCTCAAATCCGTTGACGGCTTGCAATTTGCCCAAAATTGTATGGTATTCAACTCACCATATCCTAAAAAGTGAAGAGTTGGCTAGCCCGCAAGTTTATGGCTGTGGTAAAGAAGGAAAAACCATAATTGGTAATCAGCTCACCAAAGATAATTCTGATAATTTATCTAAGAGTTGGCTAGTCGAGCAAAGCGCTACGGTAAAGACAAATCAAATCGGTTGGAAGGCGGTGGTTTGCTCAAAATCATTTGGTTATCGGTGTACCAAAGTTCTTACTTGAACTAAAACATTTGGCTACTCCAGAAGTAATGGCTTTTGGTAAAGAGATTCAAATCCATTAAGTTTTTCTCAAAATATTGCTAGGGACTAGCAATAGTTTAGTGTGGGGGATTGATGAGTGTGTAAATACTCATCATTTTTAGTCAAATCTGAACTGCAAAGCGTTTAAAATGCTCGAAATGCATCAAAATCTGAAAATATTCCAAAATTGCATTTTATATGTTTGGATGCAAAATGTTTAAAATCGGATGAAAAATAAGCAAAGTTTGCATAATTGGCGGTTCAGTCCCCAGTTTCTAAAATTGTGATTTAGTCCCTAGGCACTTAATTTCAAAAGAAAAATCACCAAAGGTCCTTTTAAAATCATAAGTTGTCAAAATTAGTCCTTTGGTGAAAAATATCAAAAGTTTTGAGAAATTACAAAATTAGTCCTTTGAGTTTCAAATTTGGCAATAAAGGTCCTTTAATTACTTGAGATTTGCAAGTTTTACCCTTATAATTTTGGAGATTGTCAAGTCTAACCCTTGAAGTACTTTTCAGAAATTACTTGAGCAGTCCACGGAATTTCGAATGTTCACTTTTGGTCCCTAAGATACACTTTGGATCAAGTATTAACCTTAAGCCTAAAACTACCCAAAGCCCAAAACAAACCCATGGTACCCAAATCCTTACCCAGTCCACCCCTTCAACCCGGTTTAAAAACAAAACCCGCCCCCAGTTTAAAATAATAAACCACCCTCACGGGTTACCCTTTCTCTTCCCCTTCATCACCTACACACCAAAAACCACCTACGCCCTCCTCCATCATCATCACATTCCTACCCTCCACCTCACCCCAAGCCAAATGCATTTAATGACCCTTTCCCTGTCACAAGTTACCAGTCCCAACTGCTAAAAAGTTTTCCGCCAAAAATTTTGATCAAACGGCCAAAAATGGCTCAGATCATCCAACAGCTTAGATTATTGGTGGGATTCACTCAGAGGACACGTGGATGACATTTGATGTATAAATAAGAGAGAGGCTGAGAAGAGTTAGTTTTTAGTTTTTATATTTTCTTTACCATATCTTCTCAGTAGCTATTGTACTTTTCCATTCATTATTTACATTTCAAGTTAAAGTTCTTTCTTAATCTCATTCTGTAATCACACTTTGAAGTTAATGAAATTCTGTTTTTCCATGCTTTGATTATTGTTTAGCTTTTTATGTTTCAAAAGTGCTTATTGGACTTGTCTTAACCCTCTAAGCTCATTTAAGCTTCTTGTAGCTTACAGTGAGCTTATATATATTTTAAGCTCAAATAACAACTAGTCAATTCGTGGTCAATAAAAGTCAAAGCTGCTCATATTGGAAGCATCAATCTAGCTTCTTGGTTTGGAAATGGAAATGGATTGAGACTAGAGTTCCTTGGTTTTATATCAGTTTGGATGGTGGTATTTGGTTAATGTGCAAGCTGCATATAAGCTGAGGCATAAAGTGAGTTTATATTTCCACCTTTAGCTTAATTTTGAGATTCACTAATTTATTGATATAGACCTGTTACATCTAGCTTCTTTGATGTTGGTTAGCTTAATTTCATCTGTGTGTAGCTTATTTTAATACAATAAATCATAATTAGCTTGCTACAAATTCTGCATACTAATCTGCCTTAATATGTTTGGATGTGGTACATTGTGGTAATGGTATGATCTGGCTGTTAAAATTGCTCCCAATCAATCTAGAAAGGATGTTAGACTCTGAGATGGAGGATGTTTAAGTGTGGATAAGTGAATTCTAGAATTAAGATTCAAACCAGTCTTGAGAAGTAGTGTTTGGTTCACTATACTAATCTGAGATTGAGGTTTGCTCATTGGTTAAAAACCATTGCTAAGGTCTTCATTAGGTGAGTTAGAGTTAACTTGATCATTTCAGTTTCTTGAAAGTCAAAATCAGAAGTTTCATGATCTCATATGCATATCGATTAGCATCAGTTAGTGGATACTTGCATTCTAGGCTTAGATCATGTTAGTTTAGCTTAATTGAGTCAAGATACATCTAAATTCATTATACACAATCAGATTTTGATGATTAACATTCATTTTGGTCAACATTTCTCAAATCTGTTATAAAAGTCAAAATGTGGAAATTGTGTTTTTCATAAAACTTTGAGGATCTTTCATGGAATCATTACTGATCCAATTTTGCTGAAACTTTGGATTCATAAACTTCACTTGGTGGTTTTTCAAAATATCATTTTAGTTGAATTTTTGGAAATTTTTATTAAGCTCAAATTAGCTTGTCTTTTGGACTGCAATTCCACATCACTCATCACCACTGAGTGTGCACATGTTGTCTAAAGCTGTCAAGAGCTCAATTGAGCTCATCTCAAGCTGAAACTTGGTCCACTTGTTGTTTGGTTGGTCAACTTGAGTTCTCTATATTTGTTTCTTACTTTAGCTTATTAGTGAAGCTTATGCATTAGCTTAAACTTGCCCATTAGGCTGTTTGTTTTAACAAAAATCTCATAAGCTCATTTCTTGGTTAGAGAATTATTAGAGGTCAGGAGTAGTGATAATTAGATGCTATAAGCCTATTTTAGTATAACGTAGCCCTGTTAGTCCTTTGGTGTACTCTGGTAGCTTATTGCTTTCTTAAAGTAGCTTATTTAGGTCCCCATTACACTACAGTTTCATAATCTTGCACACAACACCCTGTTTTTCTATTTTTTCTAGATTCTAAATATTATTTTAGGCTTATCTTGAATTTTTGATTTTCCAAGTCGGTTTGCTATTTTTCTTGATTTAAATTAGTTTTTAAGCCTTTTTAATTAGCTTTAAATACAATTAATTAAGAAAAGTTTCAAAAAAAACAATTTTTCATTTTTCTTAAGTTAAGATAAATATAAAAAGCCAAAAAAATATTTTTTCAGATTTTTATTAGTTAAATTTGTATTTTTAAGAAATTTAAGTAGTTTTTAATAGTTTTTAATTCCTAGAAAATATAAAAATATTCAGAAAAATACAAAAATAGTTTTGAAAATTCTATTTTGATATTTTAGATTTTTCCAAGTCAAAATTTTATTTTTCTAGCTTTAGTTCCTATTTTCTTGTATTTTAGGATAATATTAATTAGTTAAAAATAGTTTTTAATTAATAATAATTAGATAATTAGTTATAAAATAATTTTATTTTTCTATAAACTTTCTTTTATCATTAGGTTTGTAAAAATGTCATTTTCATATTTTTAGGACTTTTATTTCTTAGATCTCGCTTTTTTTTTTTTATGCGTTACGTAATTTTATTTAAGCGTAAGTTTTTAGTTTTAAACGTTCATCAATTTTAAATATAGTGATAGCGTTTATTTAATAGTTTTTATCTTTTTAACTTTCTTTAATTTACATTTTAGCCCTTGTAGTTTATGTCCTTTTCCTTAGTTATAATAAATCGGATCCTTCTTTAGTTCAAATCTCTCGATCACTATCGTTTGGTGATCCATTGCATAGCTTCATGGGACATAACGACCCGGGGAAACACTATACTCCCCAGATCTTCATTGAGTTCGTTTCTGAACCGTTTTAAGTTTCTTACGGTTGGCCATTCACAAGTGGCGGCGAGTGAAAAACTTATTTGTTGAAGGCGGATCAAATTTTAGCGTCATTGCTTAGGGTACTGTGCGATTATCTTCCGTCTTGCAGATTAGTGATTTGAATATTCACTCCTTGTTTATACCATCTGTATGTATTTATATTTTCTTATAAAATCAAAAACCCAAAAAGATTTTCAGTCTTTGTTTTTACAAAATGTTTTTCAAAAATACCAAAAATATTCCTCTTACCCTTTTTTGATTCTTTATCCCTTTACCCTCTATCCATTTGATTCTAACTTCTTCTATTCTCATGGAATCGTCGATTCCTTGTGTCGGTGTGGAACCACTTTTGGTTTACCGTGTCGTTGGTGTCGTCGAGCGATGCGGTAATGACATTATAACGAAGTTGTTTGTTTTCTGCGGTTCGAGGAATTCATGTTCTTATGATCAAAATTCTTTCAATGAGCGAAAATTTTTCCGACTACCCAACCCCAAATTTTTTATTTCAATCAGCGATATTGCTATGGTTGTGGGGATCCGTTAGTTGATTTTCGATGTCAGCGATGTTCTTGCGAGAGGTGTGGAAATGATCTTACGGATGGATTTTGTTAGTTTTGTGCTTCGGAAGCTGAAAACTCATGCACTTATCCGAACTTTTCCAATTATCCTCAAAAGCGATTTTACCTCTCATTCATTTGAGCAAGAACCGTGCTATCAAGTTTTAATGACACATCGTTTGAGAATGTACAATTTTCTTGCACAAATTGTGGAGGTCCTCTATGTCAACGTGGAATCAAAATTACTATACTTCGGTTTTGACAATTTCCAACCTCCAGGCACCATACGGTTCAAACTCCACGAGCGTTGCCTAGAAACCTCCCAAGATTTTGAAACCGCAATGAAAACACTTGATGATATGATTCAAAACCTTAAGAATCAGGTGGTGAAAAACCATGGGAGAATTGCTAGCCGAAGCGGGAGGCTGCAAATCTAGGGAAGAATTATTAGCCCTAGAGCAGCTCTAAAGGCGTTCCCAATTTCTTAAGGCAGCTCTATATGATGATGACGAGGAGGGTTTTAATCCTTTTAAGAATATTATTTCTCAACCCCTCGTTGAGTTGATATCCCAGGTTGAGATTCCATCTCAAACTCACGCTATCACACCGAAGCTCCCACTCACTCTCTGAACATGGGGGCGAGCATCTTGACCTTGTTCTGAAAGGAATCGGACGACTTCATAAAGTCTAGTGTTGAGAACCTTGTCCCAATCCCGAGAGGTCACGGGAACTTCGATCATATGTGTGATTCTCTTTCCCTCTTAGTGTTCAAAAGATCATTTTGAAACTTTCTCCGATTTTAACGATGATTGTAAATCTTATGGAGACATTGAGTATGTTGAGGCATCACTCCCACAGTCTGATCCTCTTCTTGAGGAGTTCTCCGATGAACTCACTCACATCAGTCCACTTTCATCAGAAAGTAATGATTTCGAAGCCGATCTGAGAGAGACTGAAAGTCTCCTTGATAATGATCGTTCACTCACTTCTTAACAGTCAATAGAGAATGTTGATCACTTTGTTCCCGAAACATTCAAAGCTACTTTCAACAATCCTCTATTTGAATTCGACTCTGAATTCACTTTAATTTCTGAGAATCCACTCTTTGATACTCAGGAGATAGTGATGAGCCTGAATGGAACAAGAGTTCGCAAATTCACTTCATGTGAATGATTCTCTTCATGAAGAGTTCTCCGGTGAACTCTCTCATGACATATCCCCTCCGGAACATGATCATTTCTATTTTGATCTTGAGGATGATATTGGCTCGGAGGAAGGTGTACTCTATCATACGAGTTTGCTTATTAATGATACTACCCTCACCCTTCCTCCCGATACGTCTACATTTGAGGATGAAGAATGGATCTTGATTGTTATCAAAATCTTTCTTCCTTTCCTCAAATATCTGGTGATTTCTCTTCATCTTCACTCCTTCGGGAATGAAGACACTATCTTTGACATTTTTCATTTATCATTTTTGAGCGGTTTATGTATATCATCGGTGTGTGGAACTTTCACGTGCTTCAAATGTTTGTCCAAACATCTTGAATGAAAGTCCGATGGAGATTGTTTCCTCCACTTACTTCCCCATGAACAAATTAATTCGGGTCGAGTCAAGCTAGCTTTCGGTAATCAAAATACAGTAGCATGCCATATGGGTTTTCATATTTCGACTTCTTTCTACTTTCTACCACCCTAGTGTGGGGGTTGCCCACATGTTGTGTATGTATTTAAGTGTTTCTAAAAATATATATATATATATATATATATATATATATATATATATATATATATAATATATATATATATATATTTCAAATAATGGCCGTAATATTTCCCTTTTACGTTCTTTGTTTGACATAACCGCCGTACTTTGAATATTGAGGGCAATATTCATTTCTAAGTGTGGGGGGGATTTCTCACGAATTTTATCATGTAATTATACCCTAATTCCCGTTTTTGGCCAAATTTTTTTGGGTAAGTGTTACATGACTCATCTTATGGTTATCAGTCCGCCTTGTCTAAAAAACAAAAGGATTGGCTAATCCATGAGCAAGCGGCTCTTGGTAAAGATATCTCAAATCCGTTGACGGCTTGCAATTTACCCAAAATTGTATGGTATTCAGCTCACCATATCCTAAAGTGAAAAGTTGGCTAGCCCGCAAGTTTATGGCTTGTGGTAAAGGCAGTGGAAAAACCATAATTGGTAATCAGTCACCAACGAAATAATTCGATAATTTATCTAAGAGTTGGCTAGTCCGAGCAAACGGCTACGGTAAAGACAAATCAAATCGTTGGATTTGGTGGTTTGCTCAAAATCACATTGTTATCGGTGTACCATAGTTCTTACTTGAACTAAAACATTTGGCTACTCCAGAAGTAATGGCTTTTGGTAAAGAGATTCAAATCCATTAAGTTTTCTCAAAATATTGCTAGGGACTAGCAATAGTTTAGTATGGGGGATTGATGAGTGTGTAAATACTCATCATTTTTAGTCAATCATTTAAAACGTTTAAAATGCTCAGAAAATCAAATAGAAAATATTCCAAAATTGCATTTTATATGTTTTGGATGCAAAATGTTTAAAATCAGATGAAAAATAAGCAAAGTTTGCATAATTGGCAGTTTCAGTCCCCCAAGTTTCTAAAATTGTCAGATTTAGTCCCTAGGCACTTAATTTCAAAAGAAAAATCACCAAAGGTCCTTTTAAAATCAAAAGTTGTCAAAATTAGTCCTTTGGTGAAAAATGTGAAAAGTTTTGAGAAATTACAAAATTAGTCCTTTGAGTTTCAAATTTGGCAATAATGGTCCTTTAATTACTTGAGATTTGCAAGTTTTGCCCTTATAATTTTGGAAATTGTCAAGTCTAACCCTTGAAGTACTTTTCAGAAATTACTTGAACAGTCCCTGGAATTTCAGAATGTTCACTTTTGGTCCCTAAGATACACTTTGGATCAAGTATTAACCTTAAGCCTAAAACTACCCAAAGCCCAAAACAAACCCATGGCCCAATACCCAAATCCTTACCCAGTCCACCCCTTCAACCCGGTTTAAAAACAAAACCCGCCCCCAGTTTAAAATAATAAACCACCCTCACGGGTTACCCTTTCTCTTCCCCTTCATCATAACCTACACACCGCAAAAACCACGCTCCCTCCATCCATCATCACATTCCTACCCTCCACCTCACCCCAAGCCAAATGCATTTAATGACCCTTTCCCTGTCACAAGTTACCAGTCCAAGCGCTAAAAAGTTTTCCGCCAAATTTTGATCAAGCGGCCAAAATGGCAGGATCATCAACGGCTTAGATTATTGGTGGGATTCACTGGAACACGTGGATGACATTTGATGTATAAATAAGAGAGGAGAGAATTTGAGAAGAGTTAGTTTTTAGTTTTTATATTTTCTTTACCATATCTTCTCAGTAGCTATTGTACTTTTCCATTCAGTATTTACATTTCCAAGTTAAAGTTAGCTTTCTTAATCTCATTTTGTAATCACACTTTGAAGTTAATGAAATTCTGTTTTTCCATGCTTTGATTATTGTTTAGCTTTTTATGTTTCAAAAGTGCTTATTGGACTTGTCTTAACCCTCTAAGCTCATTTAAGCTTCTTGTAGCTTACAGTGAGCTTATATATAATTTAAGCTCAAATAACAACTAGTCAATTAAATGGTCAATAAAAGTTCAATCTCGTGAAGCATCAATCTAGCTCTTTGGTTTAAATTGGAAATGGATTGAGACTAGAGTTCCTTGGTTTTATATCAGTTTGGATGGTGGTATTTGGTTAATGTGCAAGCTGCATATAAGCTGAGGCATAAAGTGAGTTTATATTTCCACCTTTAGCTTAATTTTGAGATTCACTAATTTATTGATATAGACCTGTTACATCTAGCTTCTTTGATGTTGGTTAGCTTAATTTCATGTGTGTATTTTAATTACAATAAATCATAATTAGCTTGCTTCTAAATTCTGCATACTAATCTGCCTTAATATGTTGGATGTGGTACATTGTGGTAATGGTATGATCACGGTCATTAAAATTGCTCCCAATCAATCTAGAAAGAATGTTAGACTCGAGATGGAGGATGTTTGGTGGATAAGTGAATTCTAGAATTAAGATTGAACCGGATCTTGAGAAGTAGTGTTTGGTTCACTATACTAATCTGAGATTGAGAGTTTGCTCGGTGGTTAAAACCATTGCTAGGTCTTCATTAGGTGAGTTAGAGGTGCTTGATCATTCGAGTTTCTTGAAAGTCAAAAATCGAAGTTTCATGATCTGTATGCATATCGATTAGCATGAGTTAGTGGATACTTGCATTCTAGGCTTAGATCTATTGGATTTAACTAATTGAGTCAAGATACATCTAAATTCATTATACACAATCAGATTTTGATGATTAACATTCATTTTTGGTGCTTGACATTTCTCAAATCTGTTATAAAAGTCAAAATGTGGAAATTGTGTTTTCATAAAACTTTTGAGGATCTTTCATGGAATCATTCTTTGATCAATTTTGCTGAAACTTTGGATTCATAAACTTCACTTGGTGGTTTTTCCAAATATCATTTAGTTGAATTTTGGAAATTTTATTAAGCTATTGAAACGTCTTTTTGAACACCAATTCCTATGCGCTCATTTCAGTCACCAGCGAGGTGTGCAGTGTTGTCTAAAGCTTGTCAAGAGCTCAATTGAGCTCATCTCAAGCTGAAACTTGGTCCACTTGTTGTTTGGTTGGTCAACTTGAGTTCTCTATATTTGTTTCTTACTTTAGCTTATTAGTGAAGCTTATGCATTAGCTTAAACTTGCCCATTAGGAACATTTTGTTTTAACAAAAATCTCATAAGCTCATTTCTTGGTTAGAGAGTATTAGAGTCAGGAGTAGTGATAATTAGATGCTATAAGCCTATTTTAGTATAACTTAGCCTGTTGGTCCTTTGGTGTACTCTGGTAGCTTATTGCTTTTCTTAAAGTAGCTTTATTTAGGTCCCCATTACACTCTGATTGCATAATCCTGCTACAGGCCCTTGTTTTTATATTTTTCTTAGATTCATAATATTATTTTAGGCTTATCTTGAATTTTTCAGATTTTTCCAAGTCAGTTTGCTATTTTTCTTGATTTAAATTAGTTTTTAAGCCTTTTTAATTAGCTTTAAATACAATTAATTAAGAAAAGTTTCAAAAAAAACAATTTTTCATTTTTCTTAAGTTAATATAAATATAAAAAGCCAAAATAATATTTTTTCAGATTTTTATTAGTTAAATTTGTATTTTTAAGAAATTTAAGTAGTTTTTAATAGTTTTTAATTCCTAGAAAATACAAAAATATTCAGAAAAATACAAAAATAGTTTTGAAAATTCTCTTTTGATATTTTAGATTTTTCCAAGTCAAAATTTTATTTTTCTAGCTTTAGTTCCTATTTTCTTGTATTTTAGGATAATATTAATTAGTTAAAAATAGTTTTTAATTAATAATAATTAGATAATTAGTTATAAAAATAATTTTCTTTTTCTATAAACTTTCTTTTATCATTAGGTTTGTAAAAATGTCATTTTCATATTTTTAGGACTTTTATTTCTTAGATCTCGCTTTTTATTTTGTACGTTTACGTAATTTTATTTAAACGTAAGTTTTTAGTTTTAAACGTTCATCAATTTTAAAAATAGTGATAGCGTTTATTTAATATTTTTATCTTTTTAACTTTCTTTAATTTACATTTTAGCCCTTGTAGTTTATGTCCTTTTCCTTAGTTATAATAAATCGATCCTTCTTTTCCGCTCAAATCTCCGATCACTATAATGCGTTTGGTGATCCATTGCATAGTCTTGGGACATAACGACCGGGAAACACTATACTCCCTGCATCTTCATTGAGTTCGTGTACGGTCGAACCGTTTTAAGTTTGTTACGGTCGGCCATTCACAAGTGGCCGGCTTGAGTGATAAAACTTGACGGTTTGGCGCGGATCAAAGTATCCCCTCCGTTTACTTCCCCAAGGACAAATGAATTCGGGGACGAATCAGGCTAGCGACTCGGTTATCAAAAATAGTAGCGCTTCGTGGGAGGCACCCCATGCTTATCCTTTTATCTTATTTATGTTTTCTAAAAAGTGACGTGAGGAGGTTCGCCTCTTCCATTTCTCGTGTTTCGTGTTGTTGTTGTTTATGTCCGGGATTTTCTTGATACATGAAGACTCTCATGCTCAAAGTTTTGTCTTTTCTCCACTCGAGTTTCATGTTTCGACGCTTTTATGGAAATCCGATATCCAAAATATTTATCGATTATCGTTTATCTATTAGCATAACTAACCAATGGCTTTAGATTTACGTTGAGAACCATTTTCCTTTAAACATTGAGGACAATGTTTGATTTTAGTCTGGGGTGGGTAATCTTCAATTTAATTTGACCGCACTTGCTTACTGTGCCGTGTACTCGTGCAACTCCGTTTTTCCTTTAAAAAAAAGAGTTAAAAATTGTGCAAAAATTGTGAAAAATTTAAAAATTTTGAAGCTTTTGTTAAGTCTTTTTGATTGAAAAGTTTGCTAGTCTCTTAGACAAGAAGCTATAAAATGCGAATTCTAGCTCACAAGGCCAAGAATTTGCAAGTTTCCCTGAGTGACTTTAAATATGCATGACTTAATTTCATTGGACGAAGCATTTGCTAAATTAATGTATATGTTTTGACACCTTGTTGACTTTCCACTGGTGAGGTAGGAATAGAATTCGACTTGGACCGGCGTGCAGTTGAGCCCTAGCTTGTTCCCTTAACCATAGATAATTTAATTATCGGCTAAGCATCCGGGATCTCATTATTTGGGATTTTTAATTTGCGGAGATCGAGGAATGATAGAGTTACTTATGAGTTTAGATGCTAGCTGTGGAGTAGTTGGTTTTCTTTAGAGCCCATCGAAGGTACTTATGGCTTTTTGTTCCCACAAGATTGTTTCACCCCATATTTGTCTAATAATAATTAAAGATGTTGAGTTTATGGCGATAGTTAGTTCTTTATCTTCTTTTGAGAATCCTTGCCCATGAGAGTTGGGTACACATCAAAGTCTTGTATGCTGCTGTTAAGTGCGGGTGTAATAGACAAGCTGATTCACGATAGTTTGTTGCTATTGTTTCTATTGTTATAAAAGTCGTGGGATTCGGAGTTTGGCACAAAAATTAACATGAAATAAAGCCCAAATGTATTAAAGTTGAAAAATCCAAAGCCATAAAAGTTTTCTATGTCCCACTGCCCGTTGTCATGGACTTCTAAAAGGTTGAGGAAAATCCAAAGTCATAATAAGACTCGATAAAGCGGTAATCCCGTTGAGTTAGTGGTTGAAAAGACCAAGGGCCTAAATTGCAAAAATGCAAATGTGCTGAAATAGTGTTAAGCCAAACTTTGAATCCGGGAGATATTTCCCTAAATCGTATGTAAATTAGGACCTTGATGTGGACCTCATTCTTGTGTGAAGCGGTTTTGAGGAAGGTGGATAACTAATTAGCTTAACTTAGCTTCATATCTTTATCGAATAAAAATTATCGAAACGAGAAACTTGAAGAAATTCATTTCTCACCAAAAATAAAATAAATAGAGGAAAATAGGAAAATGGGAGCAAAAGGTAATTACACAAGTAACTTCCATGGGTAGTGTTAGCATCTAAAGTCATATTTAACAAAGATTTCGATTTTACGCTTAGTTTGGGGACTTGTGAAAAATCAGGGACGATGTATTCTATCCGTATGGTCACTTCACGCTTGATCCTAAAATGTCGTTTGAAAAATGTTGGAGTTATTGATCGACATGAAAGTTCAACAAACCGTCACCCGAATGGAATGTGCTTAATCGTAATATCTATATGAGAAATAAAAGGTAAACGGGGCGTTTTTAGAAATAAGGGTTTCTGAATCTCTTTTGAGGAATCTTTGCTACTTTTCATAGATTTAGTAGAAAGAGGTTGAAATCCTTGATTTAGAAGCGTGAGTTGATGACATTGCGTGAGGACACGGCAATCTTCTCGTCTGGGGTATTTTGGTATATGTAAAAACATATACCTTTTCTTGATCAAAACCGGACCAAAAAGACCAAAAAACTAACCCCTAAAGCCATAAATATTTGTGTTTTTGTGTTTATGTATATGCAGGCACGGATATCATCAAAATGGACAAAGAAAAGACAAAATGGAAGAAAACGAGCACGAGATTGGAAGGAACACGAAGTTACGGGTCCAATGATAATTTTATTTGGAGCATTGAGGCAAGAGTGGGAATGGTGCAAGAATAAACGAAGCCCGAGCGAAGAATTAATTAAATTAAAGCAAAATGGATCAGCAGAAAAAGAAGGTTAAATCGAAATTAAATGCAATATTAAAGTAAAAAAAAGGGCTCTTGGTCAAGTGGTTGGGTGCATGCTTGTCAAGCAAGAGGTCAAGGGTTCTACTCTCACCCATGGCATCTTTATTTTTTATCACTCTAAATGTTGCAAATATCAAATCTGCAAGCTGTCCATGTGAAGTCCAAAGGCCCAAGTAGCCATAGAGGCCCACGAAAATTCCACTAATTCGAAGCCCAGCCCAGCTCTGCCATAAAATTCGAGCCCAGTAACCATGTAATTTGGAATGTTACAATTCAAATTGCATTTTCTTTGATGGAGTAATGGTAGCACGTGAACCTCCACTCTTGTTCCAGCCTATCCACAAGCGCCACGTGGCAGTTCCAAAAGGAATACTAGGTTGTCAAATTGGAAGGTTCGAGGTCCTAGGAGGCATATAAATAGAGATAGAGCTGATCACATTCGGAACAATTTTTTTTTTACTTACAATTTATTTTTCACATACTCTTTTTAGTAGCATGTTATTTTTATTTCTTATTTCAAGTTTTGTAACTTATCTTTTTAGCTTATTTTTATTTACAAAGTGCTTATTTTGTACCAAACTCTTTTAGCTTATTAATGAAAGTTATGTTTATGGTTTACTTAAGTGCTTATTTCTTCTTCTCATCTCTTTCTTTATTTTCTTTTTCTTTTCTTACCTATTAAGTTATATTAGCTTATTAGCTTATTATAGCTTATTTAGGTTTTACTTTTTGGATTAGCTTTTTCTATAAGCTTATCCATTAAGCTCTTTTATTTGTTTTTCTTCTATAAAACTTTCTTTAATACTTTTCATAAATAGTTTTTATTTCACTTATTTTATAAAAAGTTTACATTTTTATAAGTTTTAGCTTATTATGTCTTATTATCTCTTCTCTTCTTCATCCTCTAGCTCGATTCAAACAACAAAAGAGATGCATGAGTTTGTTAAGCTCGGCTTATTTTACAAATAAGCCTTGACATCTCTTAAGTTTTATCAAGTTTTTCATAAAAAGTTTGCATCTTTTTAAATTTTTATTGAACAATAAGCTATTTAATAGCTTGTTCATTAGATCAAGTCCTTAAATATACCCGATTCACGTTTAATCTTCGGATGGAACAACTTAGTCTCGGGTGGACTTAGATCTTATAGTTTTTAGTTATAAAGTTTAAATCTTTTTAATTTTTAGATCACTTTTAGCTTATTTACATTTAGTAGTAGTGCTTATTATTACTTATTATTGCTTATTATTGCTAACCTCTAATAAAGTTCTTGTTTTTCTTTGATTTCTTATCACAATCTACCGCTAAGGCCGGAGCTTAAGGGTCTTTAAGCAATTTTAATACATAAAGTTTTAAACTTTAGTAATTTTTAAGCTTGTTGGTGAATAAAGTTTTAAACTTTACTTACTAATTAGTGGATAAGATTAATAAAGTTGTAAACTTTTGTGTTAATTTGTGCTTATTTGATCGGGTGGTTTTATTCCTCTCGTTTTGTCACCCGGGTTCTACCTTCTTTACTATTTGAATCTTTACTAGTTATTAATTTTAGTGTAGTAGTTATGTTTACTTTTATTGAATTAATTGCTATGTGTTGGTTTGCTATGCTTAGTGAGTAGACTTTTTATATACTTGTTGAGTAGATTATTCCGTGAATTAAGTGTGGTTTTACAAAAGTTAGAAAATATATTGGTTAGTAATTTTAAGTTACTTAGATTGAAATTTTGGTTATTGAAGCGGGCAAAAGCCGTGAAAATAATTGGGTTTTAATTTAGATATTGATATCTCTTTATGAAAAATTGTTTTCAAAAGAAACCAATGTTGTGAGAAAATAATTATTTGTAAAGATATTAATTCATCAATAAAGGACTTAATTGAAATAATAAACCACACTTAAGGATCTTGATAATTTGCTTAACAAGTATATCTTTTCATCATATATTTCTTATTCGCTTGCTTAGCATAATTTAGTTCGTTACTTTTAGTTGTTATCTTTTATCGTTAACTTTAGTTTATTTACTTGCTACTAGTTTTATTATTGCCTTTACTTTAAGCATTATCCTTTTAATTAATCAAAAACTTATACACTTAAGCATTTTTAGTTTAATCTGCGTAATTGCTTATTTGTGTTTAGCTTTCTTGTTTTTTTCTTTCTTATTAAGTTCCAAAACCCAAAATATTTTTATCCTATTCAAATCACTCGACCTTTAAACAACAAATCGATTTTCCATTACACCCTCGTTGGGAGAACGACCCGGGAGTTCCGTACTTCCGGTAAATTATATGCACGAAAATGACAAATCAATGTCGAATGTCGATATGCTTTGCTCTTGAGTGTTGAACATTGTTGCATGAGAGAGCAATAGCACTTTTATTATCACAGTACAGAGGGATTTTGTTGAATTCAAATCCATAGTCAGATAATTGGGATCTCATCCAAAGGATTTGAGCACAACAAAATGACATGGCTATGTATTCCGCCTTTGTAGAGGAAATAGAAGTACTCATTTGCTTCTTTGACACCACTCACAAGCTTATCACCCAAAAATTGAGCTCCTCCAGACGTGCCGACGAGTATCTTGACACCCCTGCATGATCTGCATGATGCGCATATGCTGTTAGTGACATACGGTGTCCTTTCCTGTACCAAAGTCCCATGTTGATGGTTCCTTGGAGGTACCGAAGACCCGTTTAACGCTTCAGGTACTTTTGGTAAAGCTTAGCACTGGTATCTAGCACACATGCATACAACGAACGAGAATATCAAGTCTCGGTACCGGCCGTGAGGTACATCGTGGATCGATCATGCTCTGATATTTCGTTTGGTCTACCATGATCCACAAGGTGGTCCTCATCAAGTTTGGTTCGTTCAATCATGGGAGTGTCAACGGGGTCACTTGAATCAAATCCAAATTTCTTTAAAATCTCATTTGCATATTGATTGGTACAAAACCGTCAAGTTTTCTCACGCGAGCTAGCCACTTGTGAATGGCTAACTGTAAGGAACTTAAAACAGCTCACACACCAAATGCAATTTAGATCAGGAGAATACAGTGGATTCTCGGGTCGTTAAGTCCCACGGAGGATGACTGGTGTTTAACACAATCAGATGTCGAATGATCACTAAGGATAGTGATCAAATAAGGATTTTGAGTTATTTAATAACTAAAGAAAAGATTAATAAATTACAGTGACTTAAATAAAAATTAAAGGAAATTAAAAAGTTAAACTATCTTAAATAAACGCTATCACTAATTTTATACTGATGTTTTTGATTTTATGTTTTTATAAAATCAATTAAAACTACGTAACGCTAAATAAAAACGTGAAACTTACACAATATTAATCCTAAAATATGAAAATGATATTTTTACAAACCTAATGATATAAGAAAATTTTAAGAAAAAGAAAATTATTTTTATAACTATTTAATTAATTATTATTAATTAAAAACAATTTTTAACTATTAAATAATAACCTAAATTACAAGAAAATAGGAAATAAACCTAGAAAAATAAAATTAAGACTTGGAAAAATCTAAAATAACAAAAGAGAATTTTCAAAACTATTTTTATATTTTTCTATTTTTTATGTATTTTAAACTATTAAAAACTAACTAAATTACTAAAAATTACAAAATAAACTATAAAAAATCTGGAAAATTAATTTTTTTACTTTTTATATTTATCTTAACCTAAGAAAAATGAAAATTTATTTTTTTGAACTTTTTCTTAATTAATTGTATTAAAAGCTATTTAAAATGACTTAAAAACTGTTTTAAATTAAGAAAAATAGCAAACTGTTATGGAAAATTATGAAAATTTCAGGAAAAGTCTAATTTAATATATAGAATCTAAGAAAAATAGAAAAACATGTGGTTATGTGGAGGAATAAGAAACTGCAATATAAGTGCTTATGTAATAAGCACTTGAATAAGCCAAATGATCACCACAAGCTACCAACTTAACACAAAAGCTATGAAATGCTAAAAGTACTTTAAAACAACAAATTACAAATGACCTTGACCTCTGAATTGCAATTGCTTGTGATTTGATTGATTTGAGTTTATGTGCAAAAACAGATTTAGGGGTCAACTTGCAGTGTAATAATAAGCTACTAAATAAGCTAGAAATCAAAAAACAGAAGTTGGAACCTGACCTAGACCTGGCTAACTACTTTCAAACCAAAAAGTAGACCAAGAAAAGCTCTAATGAGCTCTGGACAAACCTTGCAATAAGCTGAGAAAACTCAGCTTTGACTGAGTTTATGAACAGGGCACTTTTTAAGGTACCTAGGTACTTTCTAGCTAAAAATTTAAGCACTATAATAAGCTAAGAATTAAAAAAAAGCAGCTCAGGTCAACAAGTTGACCAAGTGAGCTTTCCAAAGAACTAATTTGCAAAGATTGGCTTATTCTAATAAGCTTGTTAAGCTTATGAAAACTTGTAAAACCATCGAGTCAAAACTTCGGTGAATCTTTGAAAATGGACAAAAGCGAGTAAAACCACTTGCATGTTACCTATCTAAAAAGCTTCAAATTGAAATATTAAACTTGGAACCTTAAGATGGCTTGGTTAACTATCCAAAGAACCAAGTTTCACAAGATATGGACAACTATAGAGCTTTTGGTGAGCTTGTGAAAATGGTACCTAATCTGCAATTGCTGTGGTACTTGTTGACTTTTGATTAACACTAAAAATTGACTTTTATAAATTTGTAACTGATTATACTATCTGATTATGTTAATTTTAAGATATAATATGATTAAGTTAAGCTAGGTTACCAAGTTTTGAACTACTTTTATGAGTTTTACACTCAAATCCTAACAAATGATCACTTAAAGTGATATTGAGAGTGATTTTGACTTTTTACCAAAGAGAAGTCGTGTTTCTTGGTTTCTATGAGCTAATTAGACCTATTGTGACACAGAACAACCAAAACCAAAGGACTGAACATACTATAACACTGCTAAACAAACTGATCCAAACAAGCCTTTATGAGGCAATGTTTTGGAATTTTCAAAGTAAAGCAAAGATTAAAACTATTAAGCTGAGTAGACCTTGTATTATCATACATTAAGGTTAAATAAGCATGAAACAATAGCCATAACAACATAAAGCTCAATAATGATCTTCATGTTATTTTAACTGTTAAAACAAGATTTTTGTAAACTACAAATTAAAAAGAACAAGTGATGGTTTTATGGTTTAATTATGTTTAAATATAACTAATAAACATTAACAAACGCAAATTTAAACTAATGAGCAACTCTAATGTTGAAATGCCAAAATGGATCAAACTGCTTACAAATGGGATTCCAAGTAAAGCTGAGAACTGAGTCACACAAGCACTGACCTATAGCTTCCCAAGAAGCACTAATCCCAAGGCAATCCTGAAATTCACCTTGCTCCTTGCATCTTTCTTCATTTCTCATGATTTTTTATTTATGACTGATTTTTCTTGTTTTTTTTTTTGTATTTTTGCTTTTTATAACTAGAGCTGATTTTAAGGTATCTAATAGCTTTTATAAGCTATCTTAGGAGCTTATGTGACTTATAAGTCCAAGACAACAAATGATTAACAACATTCATCATTCATGAGATTTTTTAAACTTGAAAAATTGCATAACTTGAAAACAGAACTTGAAACTTGAAATTGATGTTAACAAAGGTTTTATTTCACATTAATAACTTGAAATACAGAGCTTAAAGCTTAAACAAACACTGGAATTTTAAATTTTATAAAAACGACATAAGCTAAATTATATTTAAAACTAGATAGATTCTCCATTGCTTCTTTCTCTTTCTTTATAGACTTGTTGAGACTCCCACATGCTTCTGAAACTTTCCCACTTTAAATCTTAGCCATTGGATGAGTCAAACTCATCTCGACCTTCAAACTGTTTTTTAGCCAAAATTGATAATAGTGGATTGAGGCAGGGTTCAGGAGCAATTAAGAACTTTGGGATGTTGTGGAGTGGAGGGCAGATTAGATAGTAGGTATGGAGCTAGTGGTGATTTTTCGAAGCAAAAGCAGGGGTTAGTGTGTGCAACAGTGAAAGTGAAATGGTGGGGAAGCATTAAATGGTTGTGGGCTGGTTTACGTGTGGAAAGGGGATGGTATACGGTGGAGATGGTGAGGTGGAGTGAAAACAAGTGGGAAAACCACCTGGTTTTGGTTTAACAGTGGTGGGAGAGCGATTAATACTGATGAAGCGGGTTTAATTTAAACGGTTTTGGGTTTAGGATATTATAAGTGGGGGTCCAAAATGGGGGTCAAGGCTAAATGGCGAGGGGTTCTTTTGGGTTTTGTGCGGTTCTAAATACAAAAAGGGTCTAATTGGCTTTAGTTTAATACAAGGACCATTTGTGTAAATCTGCCAAACTTGAGGGACTGATCTTGACAAGTTTCCAAAGCTCTCACAAGGACCATTCCTGCCATATGTGAATAGTACAAGGACCAAGGATGATTATTTTCCATTTTTAAATGTCCAAGGACCATTTTGTCATTTTAAAACTTGAGGGACTAAAGTTGTAATTTTGCAATTTTTGATTTCAAGGACTTGTTTTGACAACTTTATGAATCCCTAAGGACTTAAAATGATATTTTACAAGTTTTTGATTTACGGGGACTGTTTTGACAACTTTTAAACTTGGGGACTAAAGCGCCAATTATGCAAACATGATACGTTTTTCACCAGATTTTGATGTTTTTGCATTTAAAACACATAAAACACTTGTTTGTGATATTTTTATCATTTTGAAGCATTTAAGAGGTGTTTTCAGGATGTTTTTCGCGGTCTAGACGATATAAAAATGATGAGTATTTAGACACTCATCAATCCCCACACTAAGATATTGCTAGTCCCTAGCAATGATTTGAGAAAATTAATGGATTTCATCTCTTTACCAAAAGCCATTACTTCTGGAGTAGCCAATTGTTTTAGTTCAAGTAAGAACTTTGGCACAATGATAACCAAATGATTTTGAGCAAATCATAAGGCTGTCCAGCGGTTTGATTTGTCTTTACAAGAAGCCGTTTGCTTATGGACTAGCCAACTCTTAGATAAATTATCAATATTATCTTTGGTGAGCCGATTACCAATTATGGATTTTCAATTGCCTTTACCACAAGCCATAAACTTGCGGGCTAGCCAACTTTTAACTAGTTTAAAGATATGGTGAGTTGAACACCATACAATTTTTGGCAAATTGCAAGCCATAAACGGATTTGAGATATCTTTACCAAGAGCGTTTGCTCTGGATTAACCAATCCTTATGTGGGTTAGACATGGCGGATTGATTACCATTTGCTGAGTAAGTGAAAAACACTTACTCCAAAAAATTTTGGCCAAAAGCGGGATTGGGTGGAATAATTACATGATAAAATTAAATTGAGAATTCCCCCACACTTAGAAATGAATATTGCCCTCAATATTCAAAGTACGCGGTTATGCGAAACATAGAACATAGAAGGGAAATACTACGGCCATTATTTTGTTTTTGATATATACACATTTTTTTTTTTTGAAAGATTGATATATACAACGTGGGGGCAACTCCCCACTAGGGTGGTAGAAAAGGGGGTAAGAAGACAGAAATATGGATGAAAACCCATATGGTGTGTGCTAATTTTTTGATTCGAGTCACTAGCTTGACTCGATCCCGCATTCATTGGTTCATGGGGAAAGTTTGTAGATCCGGGACAACCACGGGGGGAATGTCCTCTCCAAAGTAATGCTTCAACCGATGACCATTCACTTTAAAATTTGGACCATCGGGTTGAGATAACTCAATGGTGCCATAAGGATAAACCTTAGTGATAGTAAATGGACCGGACCAGCGGACTTTAAGCTTTCAGAAAATCTTCAATCTTGAATTAAAAGAAGGACTTCGATCACCAAGCGTTGAAAACGCGGTTTTTAATTTTAGAGTCATGAATCTTCTTTGTCTTTTGTTTGTAGATCAAAGAGTTCTCGTAAGCTTGATCCGAAGTTCATTTAGTTCATTCATTTGAACTTTTGTGATCACCGGTACATGCGAATATCGAAGTTTGCAGGTTTCAAGGCCCAGTAAGCCTTGTGCTCTAGCTCAATCGGAAGATGACATGCCTTTCCGTACACTAGCTTGTATGGAGTACACCGATTGGTGTTTTGTAAATACGAAAGGCCGAGTCGTCATCCAGTTTATCCGACCGGGATGCACGATTTTAAGCGCCTCTTGTCCTTTCAAGGATTCTTTTAATACCACGGTTTGAAACTTCCACCTGCCCACTTGTTTGGGGGTGGTATGCGATAGATAGAGCGGTGAGTAACACCATACTTTTGCATGACACGATCAAATTGGTCATTACAAAAATGTGTACCCACGATCACTGATTATAGCGAGAAGTTCCAAACCGGCAAAAGAGATTTCAAAAATTGCACAACTACTCGGGCATCATTTGTAGGTAAAGCTTTTGCTTCAACCCATTTTGACAAATAGTCAACAGCCACGAGTATGTATTTGTTACCTCGAGAAGATGGAAATGGCCCCATAAAATCAATACCCCAGATGTCAAATATCTCACAAACTTGAATGGCATTTTGTGGCATTTCATTTCTTTGAGATATATTTCCATGACGTTGACAAGCGTCACAGGTTTTGACAAAATCGTGGGCATCCTTATAAATTGTGGGCCAATAAAACCCGGAATCAAACACCTTTTTGGCGGTGTAGTTTGGACTATGATGGCCACCGGTGGGTCGGCATGGCAAGCTTTGGGAATGTCAAGAGCTTCTTGTCCATAAACACACCGTCGGATGACTTGATCCGCCTGATTTTTTGAATAAGTAGGGGTCGTCCCAGAAATAATGTTTAACATCTTTGAAGAATTTGTTCTTCTGGGGGTTGACATCCCTTTCACAATGAAGTTACCGCATGGTAATTTGCGAAGTCAACAAACCATGGGGTAGAAGAGTTTCCACGAAAAGAAACCGCATTGAGTGTCTCGAGGGGAAATGTTTCATTTATTTCCTTTCTCTCGAAAACATCTTGGTGAGGGTTCTCTAATCGGGACGGATGATCGGCATCCGGGTTCTCGGCTCCTTTTTTATCACGTATGATGATATCAAATTCTTGGAGGAGGAAAACCCAGCGGAGCAATCTCGGCTTTGCATCTTGTTTTGCAAAGAGATATTTGAGAGCCGAGTGATCCGTATACACTACACATTTGGTCAAGATTAAGTATGGCCGAAACTTCTCAAATGCATACACCACGGCTAATAGCTCTTTTTATGTGGTGGTGTAATGAGTTTGAGCTTCAGTCATAGTCTTACTTGCGTAGTGAATAGGCTGAAAATGCTTAGCTCTCGTTGCCCTAAGGCTGCACCGATAGCAAAATCACTTGCATCGCACATGAGCTCAAAGGGTAAATCGGTCGGAACAGCGAGAATGGGTGCTTCAGTAAGCTTTTTCTTCAATGTTTCAAAAGCTATGATGCACTCGGGTGAAAAGATAAAAGGAGCATCCTTTTCAAGAAGATGGGTCATTGGTCGGGCGATTTTAGAAAAATCTTGTATGAATCTCGATAGAAACGGCATGACCTAAAAAACTCCTAATACCTTTGATGGTAGTAGGATGAGGTAATTTAGCAATAACATCGACTTTTGCTCTATCTACCTCAATCCCATTTTTGAAATCTTATGGCCAAGGACTATGCCTTCTTTGACCATAAAGTGGCTCTTCTCCCAATTTAGACAAAGATTGGTGTCTTCACACGTTTGAGCATTTTATCTAGATGGGAGAGACATGTTTGAAACGAATCCCCAATGACCAAGAAGTCATCCATAAACACCTCCATTGTTTCCCGATCATGTATGTGGAAAATGGCCATCATACATCGTTGGAGCGTGCCGGAGGCATTACATAAGCCACAAGGCATACGTCTGTAGGCAAAAGTTCCGTATGGGCAGGTGAATGTGGTTTTATCTTGATCCTTTGGATCAATGGGGATCTGAAAGTAACCTGAGAAACCATCAAGGAAACAATAGTATTCATTCCCTGCTAATCTCTCAAGCATTTGGTCCATAAAGGGTAGAGGAAAATGGTCTTTACGGGTGGCGTCATTCAACTTACGATAGTCAATGCAAACACGCCATCCGTAACCAATCGAGTTGGAATTAACTTCGTTATCTTCATTGTGACAACGGTTATGCCACCCTTTTTAGGAACACAATGAATTGGGCTAACCAAGGACTATCGAGATCGGGTAAATCAATCCTGCATCAAGAAGTTTGATAACCTACTGTTTGATAACATCATGGATTTTTGGATTTACTCTTCTCTGATGTTGAGCTGCTGGCTTGAAGTCATCCTCCATCAAGATTTTGTGAGTACAAAACTCGGGGTTGATACCCTTAATGTCGGAGAGTTTCCAAGCAATTGCTTGCTTGTGTGACTTCAAGATCTTTATGAGAGCAGACTTTTCATCTTTACTCAAATCTCGAGCAATAATGACGGGTAATTTATCATCACCTTCTAGAAATGCATACTCGAGATGAGGCAGTAGAGTCCTTAAGCTCAACCTCGGGGAAATTCTTGATTTTCTCAGTGACTTGATTTCCTTGTTATGAAGTTCGACGGGGGAGGTGAAAATGATGATGGATCATCATTAAGCAATCTCTCAATGAGAAGTATGTCCCCTCAATGTCGATGGGATCGTGATCAATTTCCCATGGAACAGAATCACTAGATAAGTAAGCTTCAATCTCTTCTAAGATGAAGTTACTTTCCTCAAATGGGGTAAGAGAAGGAGTAGAATTGGCGATGATGGGTTGAGATGAATGAGTGAGATTATCACTCGAAGAATTATGATCATAACCAAGAACTTCTTGAGAGTACTCTTTAGAAGCAACATCAATGATATCTATTGGTTAACCGATTGAGAATCATAATTTCGCGAGTACCTCGAAGTTTGATCAAGGTTAAAGGTGACAGCTTCATTACCAACACGTAATGTGATCTCTTGCTCAAATACATCAATGAGAGCACGGCCCGTTCTCAAGAATCCTCGACCAACAATGAGAGGAACCCGATGATCGGCATCAAAATCAACAACCACGAAGTCAGGTGGAAAATGGAACTTTCCTACTTTCACAAATACGTCCTCGGCAATGCCAAGAGGGCGGGATATTGTACGATCTGCAAGCTCGAGAGTCATGCATGTAGGAGTAAGTTCGGAAGAAAGTTTCTTCCATACTTGAATAAGGCATCGGGTTTATGCTTGCACCAAGATCTGCCAGGGCAAAGCATTCAACCATTCCTGGAAATACACAAGGTAAGAGAAATTTTCGAGGATCTCCAAGCTTTTCGGAAGCTTCTTGGGATAAGCTGCCGAGGCAGTTCGTTAAGAAGGAGTTTTAGCCATATCAAACAGCTTTTCCTTGTTGCTTAACATGTGTTTGAGAGTTGATGCAAACTTGGGCATCGGCATGATAGCATCCGCAAAGCTTATGTCAAAACGTAGTTCTTGGAAAATTTGAAAAAATTTGTCCATTTGATGATTAGCTTTTTCACGGAGCTTTTGCTCATTCAAACGTGATGGGTAAGGAATAGAAGATTTGGATTTGGTATTTTCAACGGGAGCTACTGGTGGTTCAAAACAACTCTGGATTAGAATTGGGTTTCGGACAACTTGAGGTTGGACATTGTTGGTACCTCCATTATTAATAGGAAGTTCCTTGTCCTTTGTGTCCTTGGTAGCTTGACTCATTTCTCTAGTGGAGGCATTGGAGTCGAATGTCCATTGTGTGTCCTAGGTTCACTTTCCACTACCTTAGGGAGAGAAGAAGAAGAGGTAGTAGGAATAGTGGGTCCATTGTATGAAACACCACTTACGTTGTGATCGCCTTAGCATAAGCCCCTCGGGTTAGCGATCGTGTTGCTCGGAAGTTTTCCTGAGTCCGAGGGTTGATCATTTAAAGACTTTTGAGATCGGCAATCTGGTGACCAACAACTGTTCATTTCATCTTGGGATTTCATGAATTGCTTCAATAACTCATCAGGATGATGATGCTGGAGGATGTGGAGGAAATGCGAGGTCGGATGTTTTGATTATGACCTTGTTGTTGAAAATTCCCTTGATTAGGATTCACATTCCCTTGAAATTGATTCCCTCGATTGAAATTGTTTTGATGAAGGTTCCCTTGTTGTTGGAAACCTTGATTGGGTCAAGGATAGAAATTACCTTGGTTTTGATAACCTTGGTTCATTCTAGGTTGATTCGATTCGGTTAGGATTACGGTTAAAACCGTGGTGCACGATAAGTGTTAGCGGTAGCTTGGTTCATTTGAGGGCGGTATTGATTACCTCCACGATTTGAAGTACTGGCTATAGCATTAGCTTCAAACGGACTACCATCGGTGGCGATACGGTTGTAGTATGCATGAAGACCACCACAAGTAACACAAACTTCAACTTTCTTCACTTCACCATGTGATGGTGTTTGAGTGAAAGTGACTTTCTTTTGGTTAGCAAGAACCAAAGCTTGAACAATATCTGTGAGTTTGTCAATCTTAGCATCGGTGCTAGATGTACTCACAGAGGGGATGAAGTAGAAGGTCGGCGATAGACTGAGTCGATATGCTTTGTCTTGCGAAAGAAGCGGACACAGGACTTGTTTTCAATGATTTGTAAGGCTTCTTTTGTGGTTTTGCTAAAGAAATTACCTCCCGCGGAGGCATTCAAAGAGTCTTGGTCACTTGTCTCGGACCATTGTAGAAAGTATCCATTTGCATTAACTTCGGTAAAACCATGATTGGACACTTGCGAGCAATTCTTTATAACGATCCCATGCCCCCCCGAATGATTCATCAAATCTCTGAGAAAATTTCATTATCTCATTCTTAAGACTTGTAGTTAGGGATGGAGGATAGAATTCGTTAACAAACTTGGTAACTAGATCCTCCCATGTCTCAATGGGCGAGAAGCCAATTCGGGCTTGTCCCTCTAGAGAAAATGGGAGAGAAGAAGCTTGCTTCATGTGGGACATCTTTGTACTTGATGGTAGATGCAATCTTGTTAAACCATCGAATGTGTGCATGAGGATCATCCCGCTCAAAACCATAGAATTGGCTTTGGGTTACAAGATTAAGCAACCGGTTTTGAGCTCAAAAGTATAGCCACGATGGTGGAACAACAATGGCATCTCCGTAACCCTCGATGGGTGCTTGGCGAAGCTCATTCATCGGCTTGTCTTGCCATTTGACGAGTGGTGGTGGTGGTAGGCGTTCCTGATCCGCGGTGAAGGAGCGAACGTCCTCTACGTCTACGAAATCTTTCCAAGTTGAGAAAGTGGACTTGTAGAGGCTGGAAGAGCAGTCGCATGCACTAAGTTTAAAAATCAATTTTCAAAACAAATGTGAGGCAAAAGACAAGTGAACTTAACCAATAATCACAAATGAAATGGCTTCTTTGAAAAAGGTACACCAAATCACAAGGACACAAAGGCAAGTTTTAAATCGGATGTTCGGGAACTTATTATGGTCACACCCCCAGTTAGTAGGTGTCCTGCCTTGATTTGCGGTGGTTGATTTTTATGTATATATTAAGTACCACTGAAAAAGACGTAGGTATAGATTTGTGCAAATGGGTTTAAAAACTTTTGACAATATTTTTGGTATCGTCTCGTTTAACCAAATCGTATTTCTTTAAGAATCACCTTAAAAGAAACACAAGCTAGAAAACGTTACAATTGTTTTGTTGTTTTATATTGTTTTTGGGTTTTTAACACTTTAGGAAAAGTGTTAATGAACTTTTTGATTTATATTTAACTTTACAGAAAACTTTTTACAAATTGTGGTATATGTGCAAGAATGGATCTGGAAATGCTTAAAACAAACCTTACGTGACCTCCCCGGCAAAATTTGATTGGTGCAAAACGTCAAGTTTTTCTCACGCGAGCTAGCCACTTATGAATGGCTAACTGTAAGGAACTTAAAACAGCTCACACACCAAATGCAATTTAGATCAGGAGAATACAGTGGATTCTCGGGTCGTTAAGTCCCACGGAGGATGACTGGTGTTTAACACAATCAGATGTCGAATGATCACTAAGGATAGTGATCAATAAGGATTTTGAGTTATTTAATAACTAAAGAAAAGATTAATAAATTACAGTGACTTAAATAAAAATTAAAGGAAATTAAAAAGTTAAACTATCTTAAATAAACGCTATCACTAATTTTATATTGATGTTTTTGATTTTATGTTTTATAAAAGCAATTAAAAACTACGTTAATAGCGTCAAAAATAAAAGCTTGAAACTTACACAATATTAATCCTAAAATATGAAAATGATATTTTTACAAACCTAATGATATAAGAAAATTTTAAGAAAAAGAAAATTATTTTATAACTATTTAATTAATTATTATTAATTAAAAACTATTTTAACTATTAAATAATAACCTAAATTACAAGAAAATAGGAAATAAACCTAGAAAAATAAAATTAAGACTTGGAAAAATCTAAAATAACAAAAGAGAATTTTCAAAACTATTTTTATATTTTTCTATTTTTTATGAATTTTAAACTATTAAAAACTAACTAAATTACTAAAAATTACAAAATAAACTATAAAAAATCTGGAAAATTACTTTTTTTACTTTTTATATTTATCTTAACCTAAGAAAAATGAAAAATTATTTTTTTGAACTTTTTCTTAATTAATTGTATTAAAAGCTATTTAAAATGACTTAAAAGCTTTTTTTAAATTAAGAAAAATAGCTAAACTTATATGGAAAATTATGAAATTTTCAGGAAAAGTCTAATTTAATATATAGAATCTAAGAAAAATAGAAAAACATGTGGTTATGTGGAGGAATAAGAAAGCGCAATATAAGTGCTTACGTAATAAGCAACGGAATAAACAATGATCACCACAAGCTACCAACTTAACACAGAAGCTATGAAATGCTAAAAGTACTTTAAAACAACAAATTACAAATGACCTTGACCTCTGAATTGCAATTGCTTGTGATTTGATTGATTTGAGTTTATGTGCAAAAACATTTAGGGGTCAATTGACTTGCGATTAGCAATAATAAGCTACTAAATAAGCTAGAAATCAAAAAAACATAAGTTGGAACCTGACCTAGACCTGGCTAACTACTTTCAAACCAAAAATCAGACCAAGAAAAGCTCTAATGAGCTCTGGACAAACCTTGCAATAAGCTGAGAAAACTCAGCTTTGACTGAGTTTATGAACAGGGCACTTTTTAAGGTACCTAGGTACTTTCTAGCTAAAAATTTAAGCACTATAATAAGCTAAGAATTAAAAAAAAGCACTGCAGTCAACAAGTTGACCAAGTGAGCTTTCCAAAGAACTAATTTGCAAAGATTGGCTTATTCTAATAAGCTTGTTAGAAGCTTATGAAAACTTGTAAAAAACCAGTGAGTCAAAACTCGATGAATCGAGAAAATGGACAAAAGCGACAAACCACTTGCAGCCCTATCTAAAAAGGTTCAAAGTGAAATATTAAACTTGGAACCTTAAGATGAAACAGTTAACTATCCAAAAGAACCAAGTTTCACAAGATATGGACAACTATAGAGCTTTTGGTGAGCTTGTGAAAATGGTACCTAATCTGATGCCTGAGGTACTTGTTGACTTTTTGATTAACACTAAAATTGACTTTTATAAATTTGTAGTTATACTATCGATTATGTTAATTTTAAGATATAATATGATTTGAGTTAAGCTCTAGGTCACCAAGTTTAATAGAGACTACTTTTATGAATTTAAAGTCAAATTCTAACAATGATTTCTTAAAGTGATATTGAGAGTGATTTTGACTTTACCAAAGTTAAGGTCCGCGTGTTTCTTGGTTTCTATGCGAGCTTAATTAGACCTATTGTGACAATGTAACAAACCAAAACCAAAGGACTGAACATACAATTATAACACCGCTAAACAAACTCCGATCCAAACAAGCCTTTATGAGGTCAAGTTGGAATTTTTCAAAGTAAAGCAAAGATTAAAACTATTAAACTGAAAGTATGCCTTCAGTATTATCATACATTAAGGTTAAATAAGCATGAAACAATAGCCATAACAACATAAAGCTCAATAATGATCTTCATGCTATTATTTTACCGTTAAAAACAAGATTTTTGTAAACTACAAATTAAAAGAACAAGTTGGATGGTTTTATGGTTTAATTATGTTTAAAATATAACTAATAAACACATTAACAAACGAAATTTAAAACTAATGAGCAACTCTAATGTTGAAATGTCAAAATGGATCAAACTGCTTACAAATGGGATTCCAAGTAAAGTCGAACCGAGTCACACAACACACGCCTATAGCTTCCCATGCCACTAATCCCAAGGCAATCCAGAATTCACCTTGCTCCTTGCATCTTTCTTCATTTCTCATGATTTTTTATTTATGACTGATTTTTCTTGTATTTTTTTTTTGTATTTTTGCTTTTTATAACTAGAGCTGATTTTAAGGTATCTAATAGCTTTTATAAGCTATCTTAGGAGCTTATGTGACTTATAAGTCCAAGACAACAAATGATTAACAACATTCATCATTCATGAGATTTTTTAAACTTGAAAAATTGCATAACTTGAAAACAGAACTTGAAACTTGAAATTGATGTTAACAAAGGTTTTATTTCACATTAATAACTTGAAATACAGAGCTTAAAGCTTAAACAAACACTGGAATTTTAAATTTTATAAAAACGACATAAGCTAAATTATATTTAAAACTAGATAGATTCTCCATTGCTTCTTTCTCTTTCTTTATAGACTTGTTGAGACTTCCCACATGCTTCCAAACTTTCCCACTTTAAATCTTAGCCATTGGATGAGTCAAACTCATCTCACCAATTCAAATGTTTTTGGCGCCACCAAATTGATAATAGTGGATCAGGAGTGTCCAGAGCAATTAAAGAACTTTGGGATGTTGTGGAGGTGGAGGGGACGGGACAGATAGTAGGTATGGAGCTAGTGGTGATTTTTCAAAGAAAACAGGTTTAGTGTTATACCAAAGAGTGAAAGTGAACATGGAAGCATTAAATGGTTGCGGGTCAGCGTTTACGTGGAAAGGGATGGTATACAGTGGAGATGGTGAAAGGTGGAATGTTAAAAACAAGTGGTGAAAACCACCGTTTGGTTTAACAGCAAAGTGGGAGCAGAGACAGTGGGAAAGCGCGGTTTAATTTAAACACTGGTTTTGGGTTTAGGATATTATAAGTGGGGGTCCAAAATGGGGGTCACAAAATGGCGGTGGTTCTTTTGGTTTTGGCATGTGGTTCTAAATACAAAAAGGGTCTAATTGGCTTTTGTTTAATACAAGGACCATTTGTGTAAATCTGCCAAACTTGAGGGACTGATCTTGACAAGTTTCCAAAGCTCTCACAAGGACCATTCCCCGCCATATGTGAATAGTACAAGGACCAAGGATGATTATTTTCATTTTTTAAATGTCCAAGGACCATTTTTTTGTCATTTTAAAACTTGAGGGACTAAAGTTGTAATTTTGCAATTTTTGATTTCAAGGACTTGTTTTGACAACTTTTTGAATCCCTAAGGACTTAAAATGATATTTTACAAGTTTTTGATTTACTGCGGACCTGCTTTTTGACAACTTTTTAAACTTCGGGGACTAAAACGCCAATTATGCAAACTTGATACATGCTTTTTTTCACCGATTTTGATGTTTTTGCATTTAAAACACATAAAACACTTGTTTGTGATATTTTCATCATTTTGCATTTCAGTGTTTTCGGATGTTTTTGCAAGCCCAGCAGATTAAAATCCATGAGTATTTAGACACTCATCACATATTTAGATTGATTTATGAAAATGCCTCCCGGACTTTGTGAAATTTGTAATCCCAAGAAAAATGACATTTGTCCCATCATTGACATTTGAAATTTGGAACCCATTTCTTTTGAAAACGATCACATTCTATTGGGGTCAGGTCACGAGGCAAAGATAATATCATCAACATAAATTTGAGCGTGAATTAAATGTTTACCGACTTTCTGGTGAACAATGTTGGATCAATCGCCTCCTTTGATGAAGCCTGGCATGATAGAAGAAACTTTTATAGCGTATCATACCATGCCCTTGGAGCTTGCTTTAAACCATAAAGAGCCTTCTTCAAACGATAAACGTGAGTAGGATGCTCAGGATTCACAAAGCCTTCAGTTGACGAGACGACTTCTTTAAGATCTCCTTCGCTCAAACGCCGCCTTTACATCCATCCGATAGACTACCATGTTCTTACTTGCGATTAGCCAAGAATATTCAGATTGCCTCGATTCGAGCAACTGGAGCAAAAGATTCTTCAAAGTCAATACCCTCCTCTTGATGGTATCCTTTAGCAACCAATCGAGCCTTGTTCTTTAACACATCACCATGCTCATCAAGTTTCACTTTGAAGATCCATTTTAGAGCAATGATCATAGCACAACTGGAGTGTACTAATTCCCATACATCAAGTCGATCAAACTCATGAATTTCTTCTTGCATGGCATTGAACCGCATCTCTTCATTCATGGCGGATTTAACATCTTTGGTTCGATCTTTGAGTGTACGGAGTTGAAGAAGCACCATAAGGCATCGGTTGCAAGTTGTTTCGTGGATACCGCGAGAGGGATTTCCAGTGATGTTGTCTAATGGATGATCGTGAGTCCATTTTCTGAGGTGTTCATGTGGCAGCTGTTGAGGAACTCTAAGTAGCAGTTGATGTCTCCTAAGAAGATGGTTCGATGATGATTCAGAGGAAATATGTTTTCAAATGGAGCATCTTGAGGTAGCAAAGGGATTGACTTCATCATTGAAGCGTAAGCATTTCCATGATGTACACTTGATGATTGAAGATTTGTTGATGAAATGATTGGTGTGCAAAGCAGGCTTCTTGGCTTAATGACATAGAAGTTGAGGGTTAATATCATTGAGTGTGGATCAAGCGACCTCTCCTGATTGAATTGTCATATCATTGTTACTTGGCTCAAATTGTTCATCAAACATTGGATCAAACAATTTCTTTAAATCATCTTCTAATGGAGGTACATATGGAGTTCCGGATGAGAGTTTGGTACAAGATGAACCAATGGATCAAGCTTTGAAGTGCGGTAAATCGGAATGTCCAGAGAGCCATTTGACCGTCCACTCATCAAACGTAACGTGAATTGTTTCCATGATGTTTCAGGTTCTTTTATTGTAGATTCGGTATCCTTTCGCTTTGGTGCATATCCTACAAATACTCCAATGTCCGCTTTAGCTTTAAGTTTGCCTAAATCTTGGCCCTCATTAGTTGGAAAACACAATGCACCAAACACACGAAGGAATGAGAGATTAGGTTTTCTCTTGTGGACAAGTTCATATGGAGTTTTTCCATGAGCGTGAATCGAGATCGATTTTGGGTGTAGCATGCAAGTATGGCGGCTTCACCCGTGAGAAACATTGGAACCTTTGAGTAAATCAAGATTGTCCTATGCGGCTTCCACAAGAGTTCGATTAGCTCTTTCAACTACACCGATCTGTTGAGGAGTTCGAGGAACACTTCTTTGATGACTGATTCCAATACTTTCATAAAACTCACTAAGTTGTTTGTTAACAAACTCAGGCCCATTGTCTGAATGATTTTGACCGCTTTGTTAAGTCGAACCTCAGAGTTGTTTGATGAGTTTGATGATGATATCTAGAGTTTCATCCTTTGACCTTAGGAACTTTACCCAAGTGAATCTAGAGAAATCATCAACCACAACTAACACATATTTCTTTCCCAAAGATATTCTGCATTCTCATGGGTCTACATAAGTCCATGTGAATTGTATGAAGAACTTCTTGAGTTTGTAGGTTTAGGTTTATGGGCATACTTCTTGCTTTTTCCCAATTGGCAAGCTGAACAAAGATGATCCTTTTCATACTTAAGTCTAGGTAGACCTACAACTAAGTCCTTTCTGAAGAGATCATTGATGGTGCCGAAGTTCAAGTGATTGAGACGACGATGCCATAACCATGACTTTGTTTTGGAAGCCTTTGACAACAAGCAAATTGGAGAAGACTTCATCATATCTTCGATAGAGATGGTGTATAGATTTGAAGCCGCTGAGCCCTCTTAAAAGTTCCTTACCATCAAGTTCTCTAACAAAACAAGTATGTTTTCTCAAGGCTACTTCTAGATCAGAATCGCAGAATTGACCAACAGAGAACAGGTTATGACCAAGACCTTCCACATAATATACCCCGGAGATAACACTTTTTCCAACAACATAATCTCCATAACCCTTAATTGCACCGAAATGATCATTCCCGAATCTAACTCCTGCCCGATGAATTTGCTTCACGGTTCATGAGCGCGACCGGTCTCCCCGTCATATGCTTGGAGCCTCTCGAGTCCCAACCATAGAACGAATTTGAACGATATGTTGAACAATGCACAAGAATGGATAATCGATAATTGGGATCCCCTTGCAAGAATGGGTTCCACTTGGTTAGTAACAGTAATTGGAACACCCACATCGAAAATAGAAACATCCATATCGAGTAAAAGCAATGGAATCATTGGGAATAGATGCAATGCCGGTGTCTCAGATTTGACCTATTCAAAGTATGTTCACTTCTTAAGGAATAGTTCTACCAAGAGGCATCCATTTTCTAGTGGAGCAAAGTCTTAGCAGGTTTGAGGGCAAACCTGATTATTCTTATGGCCAAAAGGTATCCAATAATAACCTATCTTTATAAATGTTCTTCCTGTGGGTTTACCAATCGCTTTTCTAACAATCTTTCATCTTTGCCTTTTAGCCTTTCTTTGCACGATTATTAGCTTAACGCTTTTAAGCGGGCATTTGACAGATTAGACAAAAGCATTCACACCACATTCATGATTAGCAACATAATTCAAGCGCACATCATTACAAGGTTTGCAAAATAGTATCGAATTGAATTAATTACATGACGTTCTAAGGCTAATACTAGAATCAACACGATTCGCTTATTCAACTCAAGCTTAAAAGTTCCTAGGTTGGTCTTCTACTCTCTTCCAATGCACAATCTTAGCTTGCAAGGTCCTATCATTCCTTGTATTGTCTTGAGACTTTGACCTGCCGCTTTAATGTCACTGATTACTCAGAGAGGAATTATGGGAACATTAGTTGGTTGATCTACTTTTGCATTCCCGAACTAGATGCGTGCAAGGATCCGTATTACTAGACGACACATTGATGTTCACTTTCTTAAAACTGGGCCTAGAATGGTTTGAATGCTCGGCACTAGGCATAGAACAAGGCATCACAGCTTTCGCTTTTGCACCTAAGGATAAGGATTTAGGACATGTTGCAATTACACATTCTAGCGGCTCTTGAGATCGTTTGGCCTAGAGGCAAGCAAACCTAATTTCTCTATCAAGAGGTTTGTTAATGAAATCCTCTTCGACAATCTCACTGAGACATTCTAGACTATCCTTAAGGTGAGCACATTAGTCATGAAAAGCATGTTCATTATTCCTAAGATGAGGAGGAATATATTTAACTGTCACATGTATTTGCAGCCTAAGGGTGACTTTGAGACAACATTCTTATTGAAAGCAAGTGGCGCTTTCCCATTTCCACGACTGATTCTCAATTTCCTTTTGTAAAGACGTTATTTTTCGTTGTTTTGGTCACGGGTGACTTTCATTGAATCATATAACTCTTTAAAAAGTGTCGTTTAACTTTTTCATTTTCTTCTAGAAAACTTTCCTTTTGTAAGGCATTAACTAAGTTTTGAAGATGAAAAGTTTGAGAGTACCGAGAATCTAAAGGAGGAGGCATTTGGGATCCAGTCACATTGTTCTTTTCACCCTTTCATTGAGAGATTTGGGCTTTCAACTTTTTGATCGTGTTACAATGAGCTCGAATCGTTCATCACGCTTGCTAATTTCAAAAGCTGCATCAAATTCAGGAGCATCCAAGGATGTCTTGATATTTGAGGTTTTAACATTTTCTTTAGATGTTGATATTTTAGTTGTAAATCAAAATGTTCAACTTCTAGTTTAGAAAGATGCTTTACCAAATTATCGTGATCATCCGGATCAATTTTCTCATTAAGTTTCGAATTAATCTTTTCAAGCTCAATGACACGATCATGAGAGACTTTTAGAGCAAAAGATAATTCATGAAATTGAGAAGCATTAATGGAGCAATTCAGTAGCTGTAAAATACATCTTGAATAATACATTCAGAAATAAGATTCTCATTCAAGGTATGCAAGTTCTTTCTCTCAATCTCATTATATTTTAATGCTCGCTCATAGTCACTAACCTCAACTATCATTGCATCAAATTCCTTTTCCATTCCTTTAATATCCGAACTTATCCCCTTTTTAAGACTCTCAAAATGATCTTTTAGTAGTTTGAAAAAGGCATGACCTCATTAGATAGCATTTCTTTGTTTGCTCAAACCCCTTTCCCTTCAGCTTATCCTGGGTGTGATCCTTTTTTTACAAGTTTTCTCAAAATCGACAAATAGTTGAAGAATAACATATTGACTGATTAAGGTCTTGCTTTTAGTGGCAATAGTCCTAGGAACTAAATGCATTGGTGTATTGGGAGGATACACAAATGAAGGCATTTTCCTAAAGGGGTTTGTTACAACAAGATTCTCTCGCTTTTGCTTATCTAAATCCTTTTCCGTAACACTTGTTCTGTTAACAATGTCTAAGGCTTAAACTTGTTCAAGGAAATCCAATTCTCCTTCTTGTAATCATGGGGTGTGATATTTATTTTCTTCTCTTTACATTTAGGATCATCTAGTTTCTTGTTCATCTTTTCCCTAGTGACTTCATCCATTTCTTATCTTCCTCAAGGCACTCAAGCAACTAGGTTTCTGTCTAGGCTTTAAGAATTTCATTGCCATCATAAATAACCCTTATGAGGCTCTAGCCTTTTTAACAACTTCGGATTTGGTTCCTCAACAAGGGGAATACTATGCTTATCACTCAAAACTCAATGCTTAGTGATTATGTGAGCAAATTAATGGTATTTCCTTGAACGCATTACAACTTATTTTTCGAAGTTTGTTTTTCAAGGTTTTTAGATTAGAAAAATCATTCAAAAGTTTTGATTCCTTAACGCAAAATTCTTGCTTAAGCATTTTAACATTTTCTTGAAGTTCTTGTTTTTGCTTAGCAGTTTTAGAAAGCTTTTCTTGTAAGGAGTTTAACTCTTGTTTTAATACTTCTTCTCTAAACCTACTTTTTCTAATAGTTGCACGCATTTGGTCATCCATTTCCTCGCCACGGAGGTCAACTCAAATTTAGCACGTTGTTCATAAATAGCAACACGTTCTTTATAGGCATTCAGCCTGAGATAACCGTAATCATCGAGGCACATGCGGTGTATTCATCAAAAACATAGTCATCGTTGATTGAGAAGATGCATCACTTGGTACAACTTCACTTTCACTTTGTTTCACATATTGATCATATGGGACAACATTGATATTACCCATATCTTCAATATTTGACTCAATAGTTTTAGTTGATTGTACTTTGTCATGCATCTTTTGCATATCAAGATCATCGATATAGTTTTAGTACCTCAGAAATGAGTTTGTCTTTGGATGGACCCGCTTGTGGTGAAGATGAGACCTTAGGAGAGACCATTGGAGAAATGCTAGCCATGAAAATTCGCAGGTGAGTCCATCATCAACATCGAGTCGTATGCATCACAATCTACTTGAAAGGCATTCGATGATTGTGACCTATCTCAATAGGCTCATCCACATCCGCATCATACGTCTTGGCATTTCTCGCCAGAGAAACAACAACTCGGATTCATCCAAAGCTACACCATTATCTCCGAGCTTGAACAAGCAACATCTTATCCCCTCGAAGTATTCGCATTTTGAGGGCGTTTTGAGCGATGTGCGCCTCCTGCAATGTGTCCCTCACCTACCACAGCTTGTAACATTTGATCGTCTTAACTTGACATTGATTTCCATTTCTTCTCCTATTCTGATTTGCCACATATCCTCTACCAACTCCACCTCTTCCTTGTTCATACCGCCTTTCTTGAACCGGGTTGCACTATAACCTTCCGCTCTCTCGACAGGTGGCTTGATTGTGTGGATTAGATGCTGCTTACGAGAGGTTGTTGTTGGTGTGTGGTAGAGAGTTCATGTTTTGACTAATCGTGAGAGCCAGTTGATTAATGAAGTTACCCACGTGTGCATCGATCAGCTTGCTTTTGAAACATTGGATCGAATGAGTTTGTGAGTTCCATCACCCATGGGTATAACTTGTGAAGCTTTAGTGTTAATCCCAATGTTTGGAGTAGAAGGCGCTTGAATCATTTGATGACCTTGTCTCTCCTGGATTTGTTTTGAATTGTTCAAGAATCCTGTTTTCAAACATGGCATGTCTCTCATTCTAAAAAAGGAAGGCATAGAGTTGCTCATAGTTTGTATTCTTCAATCCTTTAGTGAGCTTCACGGAGGTGACAAACTTGTGCCATCTGGGATTCATGTTGTTAACAAACTTTGAGTTCAACTGAATGTTAGGCATGGTCATTCTGATGTTCCTCATGTCATTCACTAGCTTATGGAATCTCACATAGTACTCATAGACACTCTCATCTGGTTTCATCTTGAAGTGCTCAAATTCATCATAGAGTTGAGATTCTCTGTCTTCCATAGTTACCCGAACCCGAGAGAAGCATCTTAACATTATCCCATACGCCTTTGCTTCTGTTGTGGTTGATAAGCTTGTATATGTCTTTTGGAAGACCTTGCAATATGATGTTAGAAGCCCGATATCTCGCATCAAATCTCTTCTTCTTCTTATCATTGAGCTCATCATACATCTTTGGTCTATCCATTCCGTAAATCAATGTACCATCTTCTTACCGTATCAATTATGTCTTTAGTAGTCTCAACCCGATATGGTCCTTCATCAATCGATTTGAGAATGTTGACCCCATTTTCCTTTCCAAGACAAGACAACCGATTCTTTGAGCCCAAGAGTCGTAGTCCGTTCGTCAAGCATGGGTGACGAGTATTTGAACCACTGCTTGAACATCCTAACAATGCGGGAGATGATTGTAGGAACATTGGTAGACATGATGACTGATTAAACAGGATTTTATAACTCTATGATTAAACCGGGAAATAGATTCTTTCACGGGATTTTACTAAATCAAGAGAAAACCGTATTCAAAGGATATCACCTAAGTCGCTAGGAAACTTTGAACCAAGTCGCTAAGTGCCAAGTCGCTATAGTCCCAAGTCGCTATATAACAACTCGCTACAATCCAAGTCGCTAGCAAATTTTGACAAAGAAGTCGCTAAGAACTAAGTCGCTAATTTGTCAAGTCGCTAAATAGCAACTCGCTAACACCAACTCGCTAACAATATAAAGTACAAGTCGCTAACTTACACCAAGTCGCTACCCGTAGTGGAGACTCCACTAAGTGTACTTTTTGTCGGCTTGTCTCAATAGACAAGTCGCTAATCCAACTCGCTAAGACCTTCAATTACAAATCGCTACCAAATAACAAAGCAAGTCGCTAGCAAGAACACTTATCTGTGGCTCAAGTCGCTAGCATGAAAACACATAAACACCACTTTTCAATCCAAAAACAATCCAACCACGATGATTCAAGCCTTCTAAATCAAAACCTAAACACTTGTGATGATTCTAAACACAAAAGTACAATCAAAATCAAACTTTAACACTAGAAATCAACCAAATGATGCAAAAACCACTAAACTTTTTCAAACTCAAAACCACCTAAAACCACTAGAAATCCAAGGATATGTAAAAGATGATCTAACCATGGCTCTTGATACCAATTGTAACATATTGGATTTCACAAACACACTAAACCATAATCACAAGTGGCGTACAAGAAGGTTTTTAGAGAGAGAAAGTTAGAGGTTTAGGGAACTTAGTGAGAGAAAGAACAATCTTATTATGAGCTCCAACTCTCTACCTTGGGAGGTAGAGAGTATTTATAGTCTTACAATAAAACGCCACACAACGGGATGTGGATCAGGCATACAGTGGGTAAAGACCCGTCCGTCCTCCACGGTGTTACTTAACTAAATACTACTTAACATTAAATAACTACGACTACTAGCTTTCTAACGAATATATATACTTGAGGCGACCGACTCTTTTATACCTGGAATTTCTAATTCCTAACAAAAAGTAACCTAAAAATGCGGGTGGTTACATATACTATATGAGTTAGGGTTGTTTACTTTTTTCAAGACTTTTTTCGCCTGTTTTCATACGTTTTCTTACACTTTTACACACATTCGACACGTTATACACATTTTTGTATGTTTTAATGCTGACATCGTCTTTGTCCCTTTTAATATGTTTTTAAACGCTTCCGCTTTTTGTGTTTTCGTCCGTGTTTTACAATCGCTACGCCAGTTTTTTCATGTTTTTCGTTTGAATACGTTTTTATCTCATTTTACATATTAATTACATTTTCAAACGTTTCATACATTTTCATATGTTTTTGCATATGTTTTCGTCCGTTTCTCGATTTACCCCGTTTTCATTCGTTTTTACCCATTTTCGTACGTTTTTAAGAATTTTTCAACCGTTTCATAGGTTTTCTACACTTTTATACGATTCATACATTTATACTCGTTTTTCTTTTTAATACGTTTTGGTCCCATTTTCTCTACGCTTTGTCCCTTTTAATCGGTTTTATATCGCTTTCCGTTTTGTTTGTTTTCCTGGTTTTTCATCTTTTAGTCCGTTTGTATAAGTTTTTACACACATTCGTCCGTTTCCAAATTGTTTTGCAAGTTTTCGTCCGATTTACCCCGCTTTCATCCGTTTGTACCCATTTCCGTATGATTTTAAGAATTTTCAACAGCTTTTCATAGGTTTCTTTTCTATTACACTTTTGTACGATTCTTACGCGATACACGTTCTCTCTGTTTTAATACGCTTTTGGTATGTTTTTACCTTTTTCCCATTTAATCAGGTTTTTATACATTCCCATTTTGTTTACGTGTTTTCTTCGGTTTTAATGCACGTTTCCTTGTTTTTCATCTTTGTCCGTTTGTATAAGTTTTACACACATTCGTCTCGTTTCATTGCTTTGTAATGCTTTCGTCCGATTTACCCCGTTTTCATCCGTTTGTACCCATTTTCAGATGTTTTAAGAATTTTCAACCGCTTCATAGGTTTTCTTACACTTTACACATATTCAGACGCGATATACACGTTTTCGTCTGTTTTAATACGCTTTTGGTCCGTTTTTACGCTCTTTGTCCCTTTTAACCGGTTTTATATCGTTCCGCTTTTTGTTTACGTGTTTTCGTCCGGTTTAACGCTTTTCCTGGTTTTTCATCTTTAGTCCGTTTGTATAATTTTTACACACATCCGCTTTATTAATGCTTTTCGTCCGATTTAATTCCCGTTTCCATCCGCTTTTTACCCATTTCATTTATGTTTTAAAGAATTTTTCAACCGTTTTCATAGATTTTCTTACACTTTTACTGTGATTCATAGGTTTATACATCGCTGGTTTATATAACGCTTTTGGTCCGTTTTCTTACGTCTTTGTCCCTTTCAATCGGTTTTTATATCGCTTCTTTTTTTACGTTTTCGTCCTGTGGTTTAACGCTTTCGTTGGTTTTTTCATCTTTTAGTCGGTAGATAAGTTTTTACACACATTCGTCCGTTTCAAATTGCTTTTGCACGCTTTTGTCCGATTTACCCGCTTTATCCATTACCCATTTTCAGATGTTTTAAGAATTTTTCAACCGTTTTCATAGGTTTTCTTACACTTTTACATAGATTTGTATCATTATACACGCTTCTCGCTGTTTAATACGTTTTGGTCCTGTTTATTACGCTTTGTCCCTTTCAATCGGTTTTATACGTTTCCGTGTTTGTTTCTATTGTGTTTTCGGCCCATGTTTGCATCGCTTACTGGTTTTTCATCTTTTAGTCCGTTTGTATGTTTTTTTACACACATTCGTCCGTTTCCAAATTGCTTTTGCACGTGCTGTCTCGATTTACTCAAACATTTTGTTTGTAGGTTGCTAATTATGGAAGCCATGGCTTAAAATGTAAATAATTTTGTGTCAACCCAAGAAGCGAACTTAATCCATTTTCGGTTTAAAACCATATGTGTCAACCCAATAATCAAGCTTAATTCATATTCGGGTCAACCCAAGAAGCGAACTTAATTCATATTCGGTTTTCGGTTCGCTTTGGTTTAATTATAGTTCCGCTTCGGTTTTCGTGTTGACCAAAATAAAAATATAACCTATTTAACGAAACAAACCCCGATAACCGAACTGATCAACACCCCTAATTTATAGTCATAGTTTAAAAGAAGGAGGACTTAGTTTGACATTTTTAAACATTAGGTCTTTACACTTTGATGGATCTTAGGGATGATAGGGAGACTGCGAGGTTTAAGCTGCAGGGGTTGAATGATCTCATTACTTAATCTTAGGAGGAAATTGATACCAAGGAAGAACAAATTCAGGCGATGAATGGTTGAAGGGTTTCTCGCTATGGAATGGGATATTTTCTTTTGCTCTAGTGTCATATGTTTATGTCTAATGTCTAATGTCTAACGTCTTGGTTTAATGGGATGGTATGTAGATATATTAACAATGGAATATGTATGGATCTTTTGATGGTTTATCCATACGAATGCTAAATATGTTTGTTAATATAAGTAATGTGTTCGCTAGTTTGTTTCATCTTTTTTTTCATGCTGTTTTGAATTTAGGAATTGGTTGTGGTGTATAAGTTCATATTCGCGACGGTAGAATGTATTATTGTAGGATTAGGATGTTCAATTTTTAGATTGTTGTCAAATTTTTATGATTGATTATGATGTTTAGAAGTGGAGCGTTTGTTCATGACAATTATTTTTTATTGAACCACTAGATTTAGGGTGTTTTGTTGTTGTTTTTGCTTTAAGTTAATTGCATTTACATGTTTTCTTGATTTTTTTTGAGTGCTTGAGGATGTTAGAGCTTATTTAAGTGCTTATAAATAGCTTATTTATAGGCTTAAAGTAAGGTCTGAGGGTTGTTTGATGTAATGCTAGCTTCTTGATTTGATTTGCATATTTTTGTGCTTAATTGTTTATCTGGAACTGCTTATTAGTTATAGTTGCTTAATTAGTTGTTTTAAGTCCATTTTTAGCTTTTGTTTGTTCATTTGTATGCGCCATGTGGTGATTTTAGTATATCTCTAGCTTATATTGTGTCTTTAACACACCGTTTGAAGTTAGATGGGTGTTTGGGATGTGGGTAAGCACCATTACTCGTCAGGGGTGTTTTTACTTTCAAAATTGTTTGATTTTTCAAAAATAGATTTTCTAATTCATATTTGTTGCACCAAAAATTAAATATTTAAATGCTATATTATCAATTTGAAGCCACATTTAAAATTATCAAATTTGGAGCCAAATTTTAGCCAAAATTTTTAAAATTACTTTGAAAATTATGGTTTCCTTAATTGAAAATCGCCCCATCATTAGCCCTAATTTTACCTAATAAATCGGGCTTCAAGCAAAATAAACCAGAACTTCAATTTTCACACAATTATTTACCAATTAAGTTTACTAATTTTCTTTAACACATTACTTCGACGAATCATGGCACGCAAATCAATTATCTGGATGATTTGGTTTATTCTGATCGTGAAAATGAAAACACTTTAGGATATGAATCAGAGATGTATTCAGATGAGGGTGAGGATGCTAAAAATAGCCATTCAAATGCGAATGTTGTTAAGAGGGGCATAAGTAGGTTAGCTAAGTTTCAACGTGGAATATGGAAAACGATGCAATAAAGGTCAAGGTAACCTTGATGCACCCTGGATAGGTTATCGTGAAAAAACAAAGCATTGTTTTCGAAGTTTTGGGCTATTTGGTTCTGTGAGCATATAGGTGTCGAGGATTCTAACATGGAGGAAGGTTGATTCGTATAAGAGATAAAATGGGACGAAATCACTGGTACACATATACTTTTTTTAACTAGTAGTGCCTTGCCGTCAGAGAGGTACAAGGTGTTATTAAGTTTATCTCTGCATTTACAGTATGTGCAACTAATTAACAACAATTTGTTAATCTTTTGAAATGATATTTTGATGTTGACTTGACGGCCGAAGTCGATAATGAATCGCCTTGGTCAACTTCTAAGGAATTTGAATGAAATTACAGAAAACTACATATTTCCCAACCAAAATACCCTTTCAAAACTAAATGAAGTCCCCGTGAATGTATAGTGCAATTATAAAAGCCGAAGATTGGGTTAATTTTGGAAACTACATAGCCAAATGAGGAATACGAGGTGTTAATTAGTCATTTTTATTCAAGTTCAAATATCTTTCACCTTTTCATATGTTTCCATATATATTAGTTGTATACTATCAGCATAACTACATCTAAACGCCGTTTGATTTTGTGTTACAAGGTGAGATCACCAAAAGCTAAAGTGTCGCGTTCCAAGTCTGTTTATGATCATACAATGGGACGAGGTAGATACGCCCGTGTGATAGAAAAAATGGTAATAAGAACATTTGCACATTTGCATTTAATAGCATCATACTTTCGTTTATATTTGTTTATCTTACATTTGTATGTATTTGATGTTTATAAGATCGAGAGTAAAGAAATTGAACCAGATGATAAGCACCGCTGGTACGTCAGTAGTTGAAAGGAAGGGTAAAAAGATGGAGAATATCACGATGATGATATCGATCAATGGGAGAAAAATTTGTAAGTTTGACCGCAAATTTTATTATTATGTTTGTTTAGTTATGTTATTATCGCTATCGATTAGTTAAAACTATTAGTTATAAGTTAATACAGGTAGTGTTTTAGTTAATACTTTTAGTTACAAGTTAATACTGGTAGAATTAAATAAGCTTTCCCATATTGTGCGGGAAGAAACGGACGACAAGATCAAACAAGGAATCTTGAAGCTTGATCATGGCACTTATGCCATGATAGTTGTATTAGGTAAGGAAAAGGAGGATATGCAGAGAGTGGGAGGTGGAGTAACCTACAAGAGGTATTTTGATTTGCCTGAACGTATTGCATCCGATGAAAGAGTGGTGTTACTTCAAAGTGAACTTGATAATGAGAGGAGCCAACGCCAAGAAAGAGATGCAATACAGATTTGATGAAATAATTGGTCGCACAAAGGGGGCAGCTTGCGTTAACTTCAACTCCATTGACATAAACGGAAGTAAGACATAAGAAAGTAACATTCCATATTTTTTTACCTTTTAAATACCTGCAGTAGCCTTCTTAAACAATTTATACTTGCTTGTATCCGATGAACGTTAATCTCATAAATAGCAAAGTCGATGAGGATGCCTAACACGTGTTCTTCGGACGTGAGAAAATTACGAGCATTGAGAAGTCTAATGGACTTGCAACTTTGGAAAAGGAAATGGAAATAAGTGGTAATAAATCATCCCCCTGATTTTGAATTCTACATACATGTATTATTTATCGTGTATTATATATATAGGAAATCGTTAAACTGTCAGATCTAAGAAAACGACTAGATCAAAACGAAAGGATTCTTCATGTCAACTTTCCGAATCACAAGAAAATGAGTCTCCATTAACAGTACTACCAAAAGTATGTATTTAAACATTTTAATATGTTCTTTAGTTTAATTAATCGATACATATATACATGCAACAAATTATCTTTTAGGTAATTAAGTGATCGTGGCACTTAAAGAAATCAACTATTATTACGGGGGTACCGCATAAAACTGATGGAAAACAAATGCTTCATAACAAACCACTCCCAAAGGATTGAGATGGATCTGGACACACACCTTGTGTCAATGATATTTTGTATGATATTATTAAGCACGCGGAATTTACTTAGTAATACTTAGAAGATGGATTGTATGATGTATTGTATCTAAACACAGATTAAACACAAAACTTAAGCTCCAATATTATTAATGAATAATACTAGTGATCTTGCTTATCACTAAGGTTACACCTTGAAGTTTCCTGTGAGAATAATGTAGGTAATTAGACGAGTACCTAAGACAATAACCTAGGACCTCCTTTTATACAACAAGGAGTCCTTTACAAGATAAGTATAAAGCTAACAATATAGAATATACACAAGATCTATTCTATACTTATCTAAACACGTTTTCCTAATTGTTATCTAATAGCAAGGATAATAATGTACCGAAGGATAATACGCTTCCAATCGCTAGTGTAATCCAAGGTAAACCACAACTATCCGGGTACGATTATTCCCAACAATCTCCCCTAAACTTATGATTTCTCTACAAATCAATAAGTTTCTTCAATCTTCATTATCTTCAAGGATTTGGGGAATTCAATCAAACACTTTACTTCTTTCTCAACTTCTAATAGCTCGAACATTGATCTTGAAGCCTATATAATAATGCTTTGACCTTCTCATTGTCTTCATGAACTCTTATTGTTGAACATAACATCACCGAGAGTTCCATCTCTGAGTGGATACTCTTTCTCAGCAAGCATGAATGCATCTACTCCATTTGCTGTAGAAACATGATGAACTTCACATGAGTCACAATAAAAAAATTTAGTACCAGGACATGTACATGAGAATTTCCATAAATCATCATTAACATTTGGTTCATAGAGCCTTCTAAGATTAATCCATAACTGCATCTCCTTCCTATCTTTGAGATCTTCAGCAACAAACCTTTCTTGAACTAACTTCCATAATGTGTCAAGGTCATCTCTGTCAAAAGCTTTAATAAGATCTTCAAATGTCATGAATGATGAAGTTTCACCACCTAGCCTTGTGATCTTCCATGTTGAAGCAAAATTACTAGCAGTGTAAACCTCCCAATCAATGATAGGATGTCTTACTTGCAGTGGTTCTGGATAAAAATCTTCTTCTACAACCACAATCATTCCAGTCAGTTGTTCTTTAGTGAATTTCTTAGTAGAAATTTCTTGTTCTTCAGCAACTTTAGTCTTCTTAACAGTTTGAGAATCAATTTCTTTGGTCTTTCTCTTCAATCCAGGAAACCTTTTTGCTTCTTCTTCAACGCCCATTGAAATAAAATCTTTATCATGTTTTTGAACTCTGTAGTAGATACCTTCAACTTGATTATCAGGCATTCCTTTGAATTGATGCTTTTTCCAACCACCAACATGACAACAATAAGTCTTCATGTATGAAATAATTTGTGCCTTGGTTGGTTTTCTTTGTTTCTTTTGACCCTTTCTGACTGTACTAATCACATCTTGAAGTGCTTGATTGTTCTTCATTTGAATGAAATGCTTCAACTGAGCAGTTCTTTGATCTTCAGTTAAGGATGCATCTGCTACTAGGTCAATTGCCTTTTCTTGATTATTGGATTATTAGCAATCAAGAACTCAATATCTTCTTAAGAAGGAACATAGCTAAACTCTGGAGTCTTCTCTCTAAGTATTGTAGGTTGAATAGTGGAAAGTGGATCTTCTTCCATTCTATCCAATCTTTTAGTCTCCAAAAAGCTTGCAACTTCCATTTTTTCAAGCTTTTTCTTTTCAGCAAATTGTTCTTCAGTAATCTTCTTAGCAATTTCTCTATCAAGAGCAATTTGTGCTTGTTCTTTCTTTGAGATCTTTCTTCCAGTTTGCTCTTCACTTTCCATAACTGCTTTACCTTTTTCTTTCTTCATATTGAATTCTCACTTGCATGGCAATATTTGGCTCTGTAGTGGAAATTGAATGAGTGGTAAAATCCTTGCAGATTTAAAATGTCTTGATCATCAAGTCGCTCTTCTTGAGTATTAGCTTCCTTTGCTCCTTTACTAGTATCTCCTTCATCTTCAAAATCAATTTTCCTCCCCGAGTTTCAAAGACTTGTTTTCCTCCCTTGTTTGGGAGAATTACCCAAATCTTGATCAAAACCATTGAATCACCATCATTAGTGAGGATGAAGATGAGATCACCAACTTTGTAGTTTTCTTGTGCTTTTTCAACCCCTTCAACTCTTCCTTCAAGGTCTGAATCTCCTCCTTTAAGAGTTTAACATCCTTGGCATGTCGCTTCTTGACATGTGCCAAGTCCTTTCGTAGAGATTCAACCCGCTTGCTAACTTTGTACACTAAACCATCAATTCCAATTGTTGCCCACTGCCCTCATCACTTCCAACTGTGTGACCTGGCTGGAGAGTGAATCATGGGGCATTGGCTCATTCCTCCTAGTTGACTAGGTTGAAGTCTAGAACCACCACCTTGTTCCTAGATCAAAGGTTCTAAAACTTGTCAGTGTTGTCATGAAAGAAGGTGGTTGTTTGCTCCTCCTCTCATAGGTTTGAGAAACAGGTGGAGTATAATCAATGTTCGGAACAAAGATTATGGGTGTGTTTTGTTCAGTTGTAATCTTTGCAAGCATTTGAGGTAAGAGAGGTGTAAAAATCATGTTGACATCTCTATTCATGTTTTGAAAAACTTTAGGCTTTAGGCAACTTATTTCATAAACATTAGTATGGGGTTGCAGTTGAAACTCATTTAGCACTGCTTGCACAAACCTTGGATACATTAAAAATTTTGTTGAACTCTTTACATTTCCTGTCATACTTGTAAAAATATAATTTGACCCGTTAAAAATCTTATCATGCTATTAGACAAACCAAAGGGTAAGCTATGGTTGAACTAAATTGCTCAAAAGATGTTTCTGGACCGAGACAATGTAAAAGAGTATGAATCAAAAATCTCCATTGGGGACAAAACCACTCTTTTTGAAAGTAGCCTTTTATCAGTGGTATCATACCCCATGGATGATAAAGTATCATGAATTTCGGGCATAGGTTATGTGATGAGACCATTGAGATCACCCAATTGGAGAACTCTCCTCAAGCCTCAGAATACATCAATAGTTACCCCATCACAGGCTCTTAGAGCATCCATCGTTTCATGTGTATCTCCATTCTCAAGTGTTATGGACTTAGCGTAAGTCCAAAACTGCTTGATTTGAGAGATATAGATTGTGGGTTTTAAAAGCAAAGCATACCTTATATGAGTGGTATTGGGAAAGTCTACAATCTGATGAAAAACAGGCCACTCTTCGTTAGACTTTTGTAGGTAGGCCACTAGGTTGTGCTCATCTACAAATTTTAATGGTGCCATAGAAACTTTTAAAGAAAAACAATATTATGTCAGTAATAATTGAAGTAATAACTAGCCAATTGAGAGAGAAAGATATATAGGGTTAGGGTTTAAGATTATTGCTAAGAAAATTAACTTTAGAAAGTATTTATCTTTAGCGAATAAATAACAATATGGAAAGAATATAATTTCCTTAAAATTTTAACCCTATATATATGGAAATCAGTGGTTACTTTCAACGGCTAGTAAAAAATAAGTTACCGACATAATCCAGTTGTAACTGCTAGAAAACAGAGGTAAAATAACACTGTCGTGGTAATCGTGGAACTAGCAGTGGTAATTTTTCACAAAAATTTCAAAGAGCAGAGGTAAATAAAATCATATGAAAACTAGACTGCTCTTATCATAGTTTTTAGCAAACTACCAGCTATCAACGGATTTGATATGTCTTTACCATGAGCCGTTTGCTATGGACTAGCCAACTCTTGATCATAAAGAATATGGTGAGTTGATAACCATATAGTTTTTGGTAAACTATCAACCATAAACGGATTTGTCAAGTGTTTGCCAGTAGCCGTTTGCTCTGGACTAGTTGATTCTTATGTGGATTAGACAAGGTGAATCAATAACCATTTGTTGTGTATCTCAGATATACACCTTTTAAGATAAAATCCCATCAAAGCTTGGTTATACATCTGTATATGATAGGAATAACCAACTTGTGATTAACTAAAGTTACTTTTAACCAAACCATTACCCAAGAAAAATATCTTCCAAAGTCAATCCGATAATATCTATATTTACTCCTTAACCTACCAAAATAGGAAAAAGTAAATATACTCATTAATTAACCCTTTCAACCGACTTTTTCTATATAAGGAGGCTTGGCTTTTTATAATCTTCATCAAAGCACATTCAAACACACAAAATCCCTAAAAATAATCATGAGCAATCCTTCCAACACCATTGATATCTCCTCTGATTTAGAAGAAGAATATGTGATCGACTTAGAGACATCCTCAGAGGCATCAGGATGGGCATGATACTTCCCAGCATGGGCTGGAAGCACTTCATCCAAGAAGTACACTAAGGAGACTGCCAAGCGCAGACTCCGCAAAACCTGCACCATCTCTTGAGTTTTATTCCAGCTCATCAGATGATGATGAGATGAATGATGAGACCTATTCCATGACCAAAGAATTTCCAAAAGCTCTTACAAAAGCACTGGAAACAGCTATCTCCAATATAAAGCAGATATCCATACCAACAAAGCCTGCAATGCTACCAAAGCCTCCTCTACAAGTTCTTGGTCTTCCTTGTCCAAGAATGCAATCCACCTTTGAGAACAAAAGGAAGGGAGCACATAAAAACAAGCATGACTATGTGGGCAAAGGAAAGAAGCCAATGGAGTAGCTGATGTAGGGTGTAGGAATGTAGGAAGTTATCTTTTGTGTTTTTATTTTGGTTGTTGACTCTCTGTGTGTGTGTAATGACTCTTTTATATGAATGCAATCTTTTAGTTTTCCATTAACTTATTTCCACTACTTGCAATATAGTTCCCACTGTTAGGCTTATTTTCAATATAAAAGTGAGTGGTCAAACACAAATACAAGCTTTAAACATCCACATCTTGGTTTAAACAAATACTCCTTCAATCCTGCATATCACACACAGAAACCAAACACTGAAAGCATTGTTGAGATTAGCAGTGGTTAGACAAATTAACTAGAAGTAGATGCAACATTTTTGCATGCAGTGGTTAGACCACACAGTCAATAAGTCCACTCCAAGTTATTAATCCGGATGCTAAAGTCAAAGACTTCATTTACTTCTCAACCACTTAAATCTTTCCCTCATTAACTTTACTGAATCCAACTTAAACTTGTATTAAAGAACCAAGCACCCACAACCTTCTATTACACCAACACTTCTCTCTCTTAAAATCTGCCAATAACAACTTTACCAAAAATCATCATGAGCAATTCAAACCCAATCAATCTTTCCTCAGACAGTGCATGGGATGACTTTGTGTTGAACAACCCAAACAGAGTAGAGAAAGAAGAGTTTGAAGAAGTGTCATCCAGAAAAATATCTCATATGTCAATAAGTATCACCCCACCATTTGCTGGTCCATCAAATCTGCAACCAGTACCTCAGGATGCTATGACTAAGGGAGATAGTTCAGAAATAAGTTCTTATGTTTCTCCCTATGAGGACACAGATGATGAGACCTCCACAAGAGCCTTGAATGTGCCTCCCCTTGCTGCAATACTTCCTAATGAATAGCTCCAAGCACCTCGTGCAAGATCCTTGAGAGCAACACCACCACCAACTGGTCCTTCATCATCCTCTCCACCAGTTAGATAAGTGGTAAGGGGGTTAGCATGTCCTAGGGTGTATAAGTGGATTGATATGCGTGGAGCTCCTAAGGTGATGCCAAAGTGGGGCTTCCCAAAGAAACCATAGATGGTAGATGGTGGTTAGGTTGGGGATGGGTTATGAAGCTTATGTCTAGGGTAGATTGTTGTCAGATGTTTTCAGTTGATGTAGTGATGCCTGTTATCTGTATTCCATGGATGTATCTGCTGCACTTAGTCTGCAGTTTTGTGAAATAATAATAATGATCCATGTTTTCCTTTATCATTAGAATTCTTGCATCATACTTGTTGTTCCATTAACTCCATTTCCAAAACTGACATACTGTCCATCATAATGTTCAAAATCTGAAAGATAGGACTTGTTTCCAGTCATGTGCCTTGAACACCCACTATCTGTATAACCTTGATCTGACCTTTTTGACCTTGGATGTTCCTGCACATAAGAGTAAAGAGTTAGTTTCTTTTGGGGACCCAAGCCATGATTGACTTGGATCTGGCTCGTGTATCAATATAGTTAAATCTATCAAAGGTAATTGATACACCATTGGGATTGGTTGTAGAGGTAGTTCCTTTAGGTTTCCATTCCCAACGTGCTGAGGCCTTCACAGCATTGCCCATGTCCCCCATTTTCTTGTTTATAACCCTTGCAGTGGGAACTTTTGAATGAGCAGTGGAAACTGTTGGTTTGTTTTTAGGTACCCACTGTTGGTTATAATGAACTTTATTATTCAGAAAAGTTCTTTTCCCTGTTTGTGCAGATTTTACAAAAGTTGTTTTGGACTTTGCACTTTTAAGTGTGACTTAGGGTGAGCAGTGTTAACATTTTTGCAGTGGCAAAAGTTTTGAGACCACTTCTTAGTTGAACTGCTCTTGGGACCTTTTTGCAATGTGAATTAGGGTGTACATTATTTTGAAACCTGTTAGACTCCACCCTTTATTCCCATGGACTTCCCTTCTCCTATTATGATAGTCACAATAAGCATGTAAATGATCAAAACTACCACATATATAGCATGCCTTATTGTACATCACAAATTCACTACCTAGTTGTTGAGATTTAACATGATTCCAACTCCTCTGGTTACCCCTAGGAGCTGTAGGCTTGTTCCTATACATCTCAGCATACCTTACAGTTGATCTAGGTTTATTAACTAGTTTCCTAGGTTCCTCTCAACATGATTAAAAACTTTTAGGATAGAAGCCTCTACATTCTTTTTAACATTCTCATCAACAAATGATGAGTCACTAGCACTCTCAAAAACATCATTATCATGCTTAATCTCTTCCTCACTTTTCACCATTGTGTCCTTTAAAGGACCATATTCACGTTCAAGGTCCTGAAACTCTTCTAAGCCTCAGATGAGCTAAATCTATACCTGGAGGTGATGGAACACCTCTTAGTGGTGGAGGCACAGTGTTAAAAACCATACCAGACTTAACTTTACTATATATTTGAGCATTCCAAATTTTATTAATTGACTTAGACTGATGATAACATGTGTCTAAAGTTAAATTGACATTTTCATTTTTCTTTTGAAGTTTTTCAAACACCATTTAGTATGCTTCATTCACAGCAGTTGTATGTTCTACCTCTCTTCTAAGAAGAATCATATCATCATTATATTTGACTTATTTTCTTGATAGTGCTCTAGTTGTTTTTCCAATACAGCTATAGCTCTCCTAAGGTAAGACACAGTATAATTAGCAGTATATAACTCTTTTCTTTCATTAGAATATAAATCATTAAGCCTTTCAACTTCTCTAGCAAAGCTACATGTTTTAGAACAACTTTCAAAGTTTTGTACCTCGAGTCGAGAGAAAGCCATAAGAGCAAATTCAGTAGCAACAAGAGCAAAGATCGAATGTTCTTCTTCTTGTTCATCAGCCATGAAACTCCAATCATAGCTCACATCATCAATAGCCAACATTGCCTTTGGTTCTTCCATAGTTGGTTCCTTCTTTTGCTTGTACCAAGTAGATCTGTTGTCCTTGGTCTTTGGTCTTCTACATTCTCTAGCAAAATATCCCAACTTGTGGCAGTTAAAGCACTCCACTTTCTTCTTATCAAACCCTGCAGTTTCACTAACATTGATGTGAATAGGCTTGCCAGTCTTCTTGTAGAATTTTCTAGCCCTCATGCTAAGAAGAGCTATCTGCCATTTTATATCCATCTCCTCCAAGTCATCTTCATCAATTTGCTCTATGTCTTCATGAGTTAAGACAGAGCCATTTACTTGAGTGAAGATGAAAGCATAAAAGGTAGGATCTCCAATACTAGCAACCTTCTTCTTTGAACCTGCAGAGGTAACACTAACATTACCAGTGGAAACTTTAGAACCAGCAGTGCAACTTCATCATCATCTGCCATCTTCAGATTCATCACTGTCAACAGAGGTTGACAACAATGCCAAGCTACTAGAGCTTGTACCAAGTTTCCCGGCCTTCTTCAACCTTTGCTCAATAAGTTTGAAGTTGTTGTAAAGGTCATTGAGCTTCATTGTTTCTATGTCTGATTTGTTTTCCCAGACAGTAACATTAGTTTGAAACGCTGAAGGCAAACTTCTAAGAAACTTCAAATTGAGGTCTTCCTTTTCTACCTCAATGCCAAACACAGTCAGTTGTGTAACAATCTTCTGAAGTTTGGTGAAGATGCTATCAAGTGAGTCGTTACTAGAAGTAGAGAAGTTTTCATAACTTTGCTTCAACAATGTCTTTTCTTCTTTGTAGCATCATTACCACCAAACACTGAGCAAATATCTTCAAACAGTTCTTTAGCAGTCATGTGCTTGCTGAATGCAATGATCTGATCTCTAGGAAAAGTCATCAGCAAGAAACTTCTAGCCTTAAGATCATTCTTCCTAAGAGCTTTTTCAATACTAGATTCAGGCACAGAAACTTTCACAACATCTGTGTCACCAACCTTCACAGTACTAGTCACATGCTTGAAAGAATCACCAGTTTGTATGATCTCCCATAAAGCATAGTCCTGAATGAGAAAGTATTGCTCAATCAGTATCCTCCACATCTCAAACTCATTAAGTTTGAGCTTAGGTAGCCTTGGTGTAGAAGAGTTGGACTGGTTGTTTTCCATCTCCATTGAATTGAGTGGTAGGTTAAGCTTATTCCTTGGATCTTCTAAAACAAAATATCAGAACCTTCGCTCTGATACCACTTGATGGATCGGACACACACCTTGTGTCAATGGTATTTTGTATGATATTATTAAGCACGCGAAATTTACTTAGTAATACTTAGAAGATGGATTGTATGATGTATTGTATGTAAACACAGATTAAACACAAAACTTAAGCTCTAATATTATTAATGAATACTACGAGTGATCTTGCTTATCTCTAGGGTTACACCTTGAAGCCTTTGTGAAAGTATAATGTGAGGTAATTAGACGAGTACCTAAGACAATGACCTAGGACCTCCTTTTATACAACAAGGAGTCCTTTACAAGATAAGTATAAAGCTAACAATATAGAATATACACAAGATCTATTCTATATTTATCTAAACACGTTTTCCTAATTGTTATCTAATAGCAGTGGTAATAATGTACCAGCAGTGGTAATACGTTTCCACTGCTAGTGTAATCCAAGCAGTGTAAACCACAACTATCCGTGGTAACAGATTATTCCCAACAGATTGCTACAGAGTGTCTATTGAAAAATCTTTAGTAGATGCAGCATGCATACCGGATGTAGGAAGTAACGGTTTCAAAATAGTTAAGGATGCAGTATGTGTTTTTATGCATGGCCAAAGGATCAAGTGGTTTTCGATGAAAAGGTACATACATGCATTGTGTTTTATAAACCTACATATATCATTCTTCATATTTAATTCAGTGTTTGATACACCCGGCTTTTGTTTCCTACAGGTAACACCACCAAGTACCATAAAATGATTGGTGAGAACGAATCGCACCTAAATTAACAACGAAGCGCTACGTCTATAGTGATGCCATGCAAAAGGAAGCTAAGAAGATCAAGAGTCAGAAGTCGTTAAATTATTGAGAATTTTATTATGTACGACATTACAATTTTATATACATTCCAATTTTATTGTATTTGTATATATTTTGAATATATATTTTTATATATATATTTGAATTTGTTTTGATCTATATTGATTTCTTATATGTGACTAAAAGATTCATATAGTCACAATTATTAACACTTTTTGGTCACAGTTTGCTTAATTCGATGTGTGACTAAATGTTAGAAAGGGCCACACAAACATAAAATTAATGTGGCCATTGGATGAGCAATAGTCACACAAAACACACATTTCTTCACTTAAAACACCATATGGTCACACTTATTAACACTTTTGGCCACTTTATGCTTAATTGTATGTGACTAAATACCCAAAAGAAACATGCTTTGTGCGCCTAAATGTTTAATAAGGCCACAAAAACATAAAATTAATGTGGCCATTGGATGAGCAATAGTCACACAAAACACACATTTCTTCACTTAAAACACCATATGGTCACACTTATTAACACTTTTGGCCACTTTATGCTTAATTGTATGTGACTAAATACCCAAAAGAAACATGCTTTGTCTGACTAAATGTTAGAAAAGGCCACACAAAAATAAAATTAATGTGGCCATTGGATGATCAATAGTGACACAAAACACACATTTCTTCACTTTAAACACCATATGGTCACACTTATTAACACTTTTAGCCACTTTATGGTTAATTGTATGTGACTAAATACCCAAAAGAAACATGATTTGTGTGACTAAATGTTAGAAAAGGCCACACAAACATAAAATTCAAGTGGCCATTGGATGATCAATAGTCACACAAAACACACATTTCTTCACTTTAAACACCATATGGTCACACTTATTAACACTTTTAGCCACTTTATGGTTAATTATATGTGACTAAATACCCAAAACAAACATGCTTTGTGTGACTAAATGTTATTAAAGGCCACACAAACATAAAATTAATGTGGCCATTGGATGAGCAATAGTCACAGAAAACACACATTTCTTCACTTAAAACACTATATGGTCACACTTATTAACACTTTTGGCCACTTTATGCTTAATTGTATGTGACTAAATACCCAAAAGAAACATGCTTTGTGTGACAAAATGTTAGAAAAGGCCACACAAACATAAAATTAATGTGGCCATTGGATGATCAATGGTCACACAAAACACACATTTCTTCACTTTAAACACCATATGGTCACACTTATTAACACTTTTAGCCACTTTATGGTTAATTGTATGTGACTAAATACCCAAAAGAAACATGCTTTGTGTGACTAAATGTTAGAAAAGGCCACACAAACATAAAATTAATGTGGCCATTGGATGATCAACAAATACACAAAACACACATTTCTTCGTAGAACACCATATGGTCACAATTATTAACACTTTTGGCCACTTTATGATTAATTGTATGTGACTAAATACCCAAAAGAAACATGCTTTGTGTGACTAAATGTTAGAAAAGGCCACACAAACATAAAATTCAAGTGCCAATTGGATGATCAATGGTCACACAAAACACACATTTCTTCACTTTAAACACCATATGGTCACACTTATTAACACTTTTAGCCACTTTATGGTTAATTGTATGTGACTAAATACCCAAAACAAACATGTTTTGTGTGACTAAGTGTTAGAAAAGGCTACACAAACATAAAATTCATATGGCCATTCGATGATCAATAGTCACTCAAAATACACGTTTCTTCACTTTAAACACCATATTGTCACACTTATTAACAGTTTTAGCCACTTTATGATTAATTGTATGTGACTAAATACCCAAAACAAACATTCTTTGTGTGACTAAATGTTAGAAAAGGCCACACAAACATAAATTTAATGTGGTTATTGGATGATCAATAGTCACACAAAATACACATTTCTTCACTTTAACACCATATGGTCACACTTATTAACACTTTTGGCCACTTTATGATTAATTGTATGTGACTAAATACACAAAACAAACATGCTTTGTGTGACTAAATGTTACAAAAGGCCACACAAACATAAAATTCAAGTGGCCATTGGATGATCAATAGTCACACAAAAGACATATTTCTTCACCTTAAACAACATACGGTCTCACTTATTATCACTTTTGGCCACTTTATGCTTAATTGTATGTGACTAAATACCCAAAAGAAACATGCTTTGTGTGACTATACTGTGTTTATGGTCACTAATACGGATTAATCCAACAAAATTTGTATCTAATTAGTCACACATGTTAAGGTTTTGGTTACTCTTTTGCAAAAGAGACAAAAAAAAGTCAAACACGTGACCATAGGGCACCTATGGTCGCGCGACCTTTTGTCACACATGGTCAAAAAATCATGTGTGACTAAATGTATATCGTCACACATTTTCGGTGTAGCCAAATACACTTTTTGTTCTAGTGATGCTAGTCACAAAGCTAAAAAGATGGTCTCTACAACTAAGTGTCTAGAATTACTTCACATGGATTTATTTGGTCCATCCGCTATCCAAAGTTATGGATGCAACTACTACACTTTGGTTATAGTGGATGATTACTCTAGGTACACATGGACTAAATTTTTAAAGAACAAAAATGAAACTTTCGATTACTTTGAAATATTAAGTAAGAAAATTCAAAGACAATTAGGAAGTCATATAGTGTCTATTAGAGCGGACCATGGTAGGGAATTCGATAATGAAGTGCAATTTGGAGCCTTTTGTGATGCTAACGGTATTACTCACAACTTCTCGGCTCCTCGTACTCCATAATCGAATAGGGTAGTTGAAAGGAAAAATAGAACCCTACAAGAGATGAGTCGTACCATGTTAAATGAGCAATCCATACCTCAAAAGTTTTGGTGCAATGCCGTTGATACATCAACATATATACTTAACTGAGTCTTAATTAGACAATTTTTAGGTAAAACTCCATACGAGTTACTTCGAGGCAAAAAGTCTACGTTAAAAAATTTTAGAGTCTTTGGTAGGAAATGTTTTCTACTTAACACTAATGATTACCTAACTAAATTTGATCCTAAATCAACCGAATGTATCTTTTTAGGTTACTCTCCTAATAGCAAAGCTTATGTTATATTATACAAAGAAACAATGAAGGTTGAAGAATCATTAAACGTAAAATTTGATGAAAGTCCACCTAAACCTACCCTACCTCTTGTCGATGACAAGATAGTCGAAAGTGAAGCCATAGAAATAAAGAAAAATACAAAACAAAGAAGATGAACCATTAAACAATGAAATCATCAATATTAAAGAGTCTAAAGATCACCCAGTAAATAAGGTCATAGGAAAGTTAAACGAAAGAACCTTAAGATCTCAAGTCCAAAACCAAAGTAGCTTATTTTGTTTTGTCTCAACCATAGAACCTAAGAATACACAAGAAGCCATAAAAGATGAAAGTTGGGTAATGGCTATGCAAGAAGAGTTAAATCAATTTGTTTCTAATGATTTTTGGACACTTGTCCCTCCACCTAGTAATTAAACCATAATAGGAACCAAATGTGTATATAAAAACAAGTTAGATGCAAATGGTGTAGTGTCTAGAAACAAAGCTAGACTCGTTGCCCAAGGGTATAAGCAACAAGAAGGAATAGACTTTGATTAGACCTATGCCCCCGTGGCTAGATTAGAGTCTATAAGAATACTTCTTGCTTATGCTTGTGCTAATGATCTTAAGCTTTTTCAAATGGATGTTAAAAGTACTTTTCTAAATGATTTTATTAATGAAGAAGTTTATATAGCTTAACCTCCGGGCTTTATCAATTTCGAAAAACCTAAACATGTGTATAAATTAAAGAAAGCTCTTTACGGTCTTAAACAAGCCCCAAAAGCTTGGTATGATACACTCAAGTCATTTTTAATTAAAAAAAACTACACCATGGGGTTAGTTGATAATACACTTTTCACTAAGAAAAAGGAATCACATATAATTATTGTTCAAATATACGTGGATGATATTATATTTGGATCTACTTGTCAAGACATGTGTGATGATTTATCTAAAATGATGCATGACGAGTTTGAGATGAGTATGATGGGAGAACTAAGTTTCTTTCTTGGTCTACAAATCAAACAAGTAGAAGATGGTATCTTCTTTAATCAATCTAAATACATAAAAGATATGTTAAAGATATTTGGTTTAGAAGACTCAAAACCCATAAGAACACCAATGTCATCGACACTAAACTTACAAAAGATGAAGACGGTGAATCCGTTGATAACACAAAATACCGTGGCATGATTGGTAGTCTTCTATCTTACGGCTAGTCGGCCGGATATCATGTTTAGTGTTTGTCTATGTGCTAGGTTTCAAGAAGATCCTAAAACATCACATCTAGAAGCGGTCAAAAGAATATTTAGATACATTAAGGGTACGACTCAATTAGGATTATGGTATCTTAAGGGTACAAGGGTAGAAACTATTGTATATGCAGATTCTGACAATGCAGGTGATTATGTTGACCGAAAGAGTACAAGTGGTGTATGTACTTTCATGGGATGTTTTTTAACATCTTGGTTCTCGAAGAAGCAAACGGCATTGGCCATCTCAACAACCGAAGCCGAATATGTCTCCGCCAGCAAAGCATGCCAACAAACACTATGGATGAAACAAGCATTAATTGACTACGACATTTATGTAAGTGACATAGCCATTCTATGTGACAACAAAGGTGCCATCGACTTAAGCAAGAATCCGGTGTTGCACTCTCGCACCAAGCATATAGAGATTCATCATCACCTCTTAAGAGACAATGTTCAAAAGGGGAACATCTCTATTGAGAAGGTGGCATCCGAAGACAACATAGCCAACATCCGCACCAAACCGTTGAAGCGAGAACAATTCAACTTGCTTCATCTTGGTCTTGGTCTTATGGAACAATCGTCGTAATTAGTTTTTAAACTCTACAAGGTATGTAAACACTAGCCTTCTTCTTTTCTGAGTCTAGGATCTCTATTTCAACACACAACTCATAAACAATACGGGAATTTTCAAAACCCAAAGTAAGTTTTATTTACAACACGTAATTTCATACTTATTTTTTAAGGATAAACGTTTTCTTCAAACAAGAAACCTTTTCGAAATGTTTTCTAAAAGATACTTCTTCTCGTATCATTTTTATAAAAGCTATTTTTCACGTCTAAGATAAACCTCTTTTTCATTATTAATACAAAGTAAAAACCTGTTTTCATTGCATCTCATGTCTTTTGAATGCTAAAGGGAACACATAACTAATATGTGTTTTCGGCTACATTCAATTAAAGCAAGAACGAATTAGGAGCACTCGGGTTATCTCACATAATAGTATGCTTTTCCACTTCTAGTCTATTTTTCCTTTTCTTTTAGGAGTCGAGATAACCGCAAATCCAAATGGTTTGCATATAGGCACACACTAGGCAAAAATGTTTCCAAAAGGAAAATTTTAAGCTGCCTAAGTCACCAGTACCACGGATCCCAGCATTAACGCTAGACGGTTCCCTCAAGGGAAGGATCCGTGGGATCCGCGAGACAGAAGCTGAAATTCTCTTCTATTTTTCTCTCTTTGGCTAAAAACCTCTATATTTTCATCATTTTATCCTTTTTACTAATGAGTATGTTACTTAATGCTTGTGTTTTCATGATCACATGCCTTAAATTCATAGCTAATCATTATATTTTAGTTCACATTTTGGGTCAACTGATAACATCAAATAGTCCTAAATATTAAGTGTCAATTTCCCCCGATAATGCTTATAATTTATATCATATATATGGATTTACGCTTCTTTTCCATTGTTTTCCACTTTCAGGTAAATTACGAGCATTGGAGCTAAAGAGACGCGGAATTGGAGAAATATCCAAAGATTTATCATAGTATGTTGATTTTGAAGAAGTTACGGCGTAACTCATCTCTCACATTACACCGTAACTATAGCGTGACTCAGAAAACCAACTCATCAGAAGGTTACGGCGTAACTCTCCCCAAAGACTACAACGCAACTATATTAGGTCAAATGAGGTTCCACGCCGCTGATAACTACACCGGAACTACTCCATCAACTACGGCGTAACCAAGTAATATTGAAGACTACGACGTAACCACTTATAAGGTTACGCCGTAACCAGCAGATCTAGTGCAAAATACGAAGAAATTGAAGGTTACGGCGTAACTCTCATTTTAGTTACGGCATCGTAACTCGATCCGCCTATAAATACCCCACAAATTCTAGCATTTCTAATCATCCCATTCCACACACAACAACCAGAGAACATGGGAAAAAACTAAAGGCAGGTCTAGAGGAGCATACGGAGCTGCCTCCAAGGGATAAATCACTCCCCTACGATAAGCATTAGCATTTTATCTTTTCTTTACTTTCGATTCATGTATTTCGTACCTTAAATGTATGGTTAATATGAGCGGCTAAGAACCTCTTGGTGCTAGCCTAGTTATGATTCCTTAATTGTTTTGTTTACGTTTATTTTACTTCCGCATAATTATTTCTAAGTGTATGCATGCATAGTTTATTGGTAGCTACCCTTGTTTCGGTAGTTTTGAATAGCGGTAGATGCCAAGTGCCTAGGAGATATGACCAACTGACCCTAGGTGCGCGGACTGAGATGGGAAGGGTAAGATATGACCAACTGACGACCCTTTCTACATGTATAATTTGACCAACTGATCACCTACCGTTTGGATGAACTTAAGAATTAGGGGGTGAGTGTTTAAGTTGCTAACGTCCGGGCACTCACTATTATAAATCTAGCATGTAGCGGTACTTAATGACTTGGCTTAGGGGACCAGGAACAATATGACTTATGAGGGGACACCTGACTTCTCCTGTGGTGGCATCTTTGCTGATAGGTTAGGGCGAATTGACCAAATGTTGTCCTCTCGACTTTGACCCCACCTGAAGTAATTGGAAGTAAGTAGACGTAGACATAACTAGCTAGGAGGATTAACTAGGTTAGCACCATTCTCCTCTATTTATTTATCCTTTACCTTTTATATGCTTTTATCTGCTTTAGTAGTTAATTAAGTAATTCATTATCGCAACCATTATTCAAGTACTGTGACACCTAGACTTAGTAATAATCCAACACACATAGCTCTTGGAATACCTTGGTTTTACCGAATACTACACTACATACGACCGAGTACACTGCCCGTTAGTGCATTAGGGTAGACCATAGGTATAACGAGACTATATAAATATTAAAACCTGGTCAGTAAAACCTGCATCAAGTTTTTGGCGCCGCTGCCGGGGAGCTATTTTAGGATTTCATATTAAATCCATTTTTAATTTTCTTTCTTCTCTTAAATGTCAGGATACAAGACTCGTAGCTCAAGGCCCTTTTTGGCCTCCCCATTCGACGATCCGGAGAAGCAGTTCCGGACAAGGAAAGTTTACTCTCTGGTTCCTATTCACAACATCTTCTCATTTTGCGAATCAGACCAGTCTGACGCAGAATCGGAGGTCATCAATGAAAATAGTATCGATGACTTAACTATGGAGCAGTATTTGGAGCGACCAAATGAGAACTGCCAACGAACCTTCGCACAGGATTCTAGTACTAAAAAGTACTCTATTCCAGATCAGTTTATTCGAGAGTTACATGAACTTAAATTTTATGGAGATGAAGAGGAGGACGTTCAGAATCACGTACAATAAGTACTCTACTTATCTTCTCTTTTCAACGTCAGAGGCACCCCGAGCTATTCGGTCACCGCAAGGATTTTCCCTATGACTCTTACTAGAACTGCAAAGAGATGGTATAACAAACTCCCTAACGAATGTAAAGGAGCATGGGATAAACTAAAAAAAGAGTTCGTCCAACAATTTTTCCTTCCTTAAAAAATGGCCAAACTTCTTGGTAAAATCTATCCATTTGTTCAAGTTGGAGAAGAAACGCTTTACCAGGCATGGGAAAGATTTAATGAGCTGATTTATCAATGTCCCACCCATGATTTGAACAAACATCAGATCGTCTACGTCTTCTAACAGGGAATTAATGCACTAACACGAGAACTATTCGATTCCCCGAGACCTATTCCTAGCATGACTCCTGACCAAGCCTTGGAATGTATTCAACAGATTTCTGAACATTGTTACAAATGGCATATGGATACAGGGTACGGACGAAGAGACAATTTTGATCATAAGGTAATGAAGACAATAACAAAGCAAGAATACAACTATGGGGAGATTTTCGAAAAAAGAAAGTTAGAAAGAGAAGCTGAAGCATGTAGGATCGAGAGGGTTAAGAGTGTTTTTGAGACCAAAAGCAGGAGCAATCTTGAAAAGAATATTCTTGACCACATCAAGGAATCAAGGGAACGAGATGATAGGATGGAAAAAATGATGAAGACATTCATGGATAATACAGTTTCTTCTATCAAAATTCACGATAATAGGATTAAGAGATTGGAAAAGAGTGTTAGCTCATGTTCGCAAGCCATCACTTATTACCTAGCAGCTCGGGAAGGGGAAGTTGTCAACACGGTGGAGGCTATCCTTGAAAAACGACGACCTTTTCAGAAAAAGTTAAGCGACGAATCAGCATGGAAAGACAATCACTTCTGGACCAAGCTTTTCCAATAATCTCCCCTATTAATAATTCCATTGAAACTAATCATATTCAGCAGGAATTAAGCAAGGATAAGACAGTTCAACTTAACGAAAGATGTTCAGCGGTTTTGAGAAATGAGCAACCTCAAAAGGAAAAAGATCCAGGATGTTTCACTCTCCCTTGTTTGATCGGGAGTCTTGACATGTGTAATGCCCTTGCGGATCTTGGAGCGAGCATAAGCATAATGCCTCGTTCAATGTTCCTTCGTATGGGAATAGGAGACCTTAAGCTGGCCAAGAAGAAAATTGAGATGGTCGATCGATCCATGCAGTCACCGTTAGGCATCGTTGAAAATGTGTTGGTAAAAATAAAGAAATTCCTTTTCCCGGTAGATTTTGTAATTCTCGACATTCCGGAAGACAATAGAATACCTATCATTTTAGGCAGAACTATGCTTGCTACTGCCCATACGAAGGTAGACGTCTTTGCTGGGAAAATGACTATTGAAGCCAATGGTGAGATAGCTACATTCAGGCCGAATGAGCTTTCGTCTATTCCTCAGAAGGTTTGTGTTGTTGACCCTGTTGGTGATTTCGGTGATACTTTGGAAAAATTTCTTAGCGATCCCCCGCACCCTGACATGGTAACTTTTGGGAAAGATTTTTACGTTTTTGTCAACTTTGAAGAAGAAAATAACTTGGGAATCAGTTCCGATGATTTCTCAAGTGACATCGAAATGACTCATTGGCAAGATAACTCTAAAAAACATTTTTGCAATCCGACCAACCACAGTTTTATGAGATGGGGGCACGAATCCATCATAGGAATCCCTATTATCTGAAGAATTCATGCAAAATTGGGTTCATTGATTTCCACCCGTTTATCGACACAAATTCTCCAGTTAACATTATCTCTAAGGAATGCTACAACCAGGTTATGGAAAATGAGCTTGAATATAAAGGAAACAATTTCCTCTGGATTTCAACAAACATCCATGCTTTTGTGGGAACTCACTCATTTCTAGTCGACTTTCTGGTTTTGGGTGATGTTAGCGAGTTCGTGGCAGATGGGCTAACCGGGGTGATTTTCGGAAAATCCTTTAAAGAAATACCTAGGCTAGATAAAAACGAGAAGGAAGGACTACTTTGGCTAGAGATTGGCGATGATAAAACTATGTTTAAAATGCCAAGGACTGTCAAGAATTTTAAAAATTGGACTAAAAAACAGTTAAGCTATGCTCGGCCGCTGTTGGCGATGGTATTAGTAACGAAGATAAGGCCAAAGGTTTTGATCACCCCTACCAAAAGATCAAAATTTTTTACTTAGGGTGTTTAGAACTTGGAAAAGGCTACAAACGGGATGAGAATCTGATTAGCTGGCTTCAACGTGGAGATTGCCATATCCACGAGATGACGAACAAGCACTTCTAGCCCCACGGCTCTGAGTCTAACTTAAAGACTCATAAATAAAGAAAAGTGCTCTTTCGGGAGACAACCCAAATTATCCCTTTCTTTTGTTTTATTTCCATTTCTGTAGGGTTTTGTGTTTTTAACCATTTTTGCAGGAAACAAGGAAGTAATTGCTGCTGTAGTTTGCTGATCTGACCATAGTTACGGCGTAACTCATCTATGTGATTACGCCGTAACCAACCTTTTGCAGCAGTATTCTAGACGCATTACTAATAATGACGTAATACCATCTATGTGGTTACGCTGTAACCACTCGCTTTGCAGCTTATATCAGGTTTTGCCAGTTACGGCGTAACTCCCTCAGAGAGTTACGACGTAACCTTCCTCTGTATTAATTCTTTCATTTTAAAACACAATAACCTTGTATTATTATTTTAAATGAACTTTGTGGGTGTGTTCCCTGTAAACCCTCACGAGACTTCACTCGTCCACTTGGGACACCACGTGGTTTAAAAGGCTTGTTGTATATGCTAAATGCAACCGTGATTCCTACGAAAGTGAGTTAGGTTTGTTTTTCATTTTTCATTTTTTTTAGAATTATGCTTGTCGGTAGTGTGATTTCATGGATTGAAGTTTGTTCATGATACTTATACGAAGGCACGTCTCTTTTCGTGGGCCTTCTTTCTTTGCTGAGCAAATTTCAGGGAAGTTCTCGCTCTAATTCTACTTTTCTCTTCACCTTTATTTAACGCTTAGTACAAAAGGGACTTTGTACAATTCAAGTGGGGGGACGGGAGTAGAATTATCTCTTGAACTTTATTTTGCCCTCATTTTTCTAGTTTATTTTGAAAAATTATGCCATTTTTAAAATTTTGACATGTTTTTCTGAACCTAACTAGATTAGACCTTAGCAGAACACATACAACCCTTGATATTATATGGTGAGATTAGCCTTATCCGTTTCCAATATTTTACCCCAAATCCACCAAATTATGAGTGTGCCGGTAGCTTGTAAACTTTAGAACTTGGCCTTTGCATCATTTCGAGACCATAGACGAGGTATGTTGAGTTAGCTCGATGTATTTGGACTTTTCAGTTTTAGAAGGCAATATTACAGGATTATCACCCAAATATCCTACCATTGTGTGTCTTTCGATTAGTCACCTCGACTTCTCAACCCCCATGTGAAACCCTTTTGTTGCACTCTCCTTTAGTGCAAGATACCCCTAGATACACCCATCTGAGCCATTCCTTTCATTTTGTTAACCCAATATATTGTTTCGTTACACCTATACACCTAAGCCTACCCTGTAGTCTTTATTTGTGATTGGGAAGTCATCATTTGCCTAAGTTCAAGGTTCAAGTGGAAAGGTTCGGAAATCATGCTTTCGTCGACGACATATTCCTGAAGATCATTGAACACCCCCCGAATTCCCATTGTTCATCTCAAGTGGGGGGATATTATGTTTTGTTATTGTTATGAAAAAAAAAGTTGTTATGTTCTTGTCAAGTGCGATGTTATAAGCACTATGTTATGAGCTTTATAGATTTAGTATCGAGGAGGCCACCTCGGTCACATTCGAAGATTGAAGTTGGTAATTATGCCAACAGTTGGAGAAAAGGTAGTGTGCCCATCATGACGTCCTCTAATGACACATTTACCCAGTATTTCATGATCAGGTTTCTTGACTTCAAAGCTTGAACTTTGGGCGGACGATAAGTGGTGATGACTTGGTTATAGATTTAGACTATCTGTTTGATTTTTATTTTACACCATTTATATATCCCATGTCTTATCCTACCCTTTAGTCATGAAGCGTGTCCAGGTGAGGAAGCGAGCAATCTTTGGTGTCTTGGCCATGGATTTGGTCATGTATCATTGGTTTTGTCCACTTCGCCGTGACATGTTAGTAATGACGAGTCACCCCTTAACCTTTGTCGTGTCTACCCATATTGCCTTCGAGAATTTTTTAGCCTTTAACTCTAGTGATGGAGATTAGTGTAACCGCCAAGCTTATGATAGAATACATGCTATGACTTTGCGATTGAGTGATCACCCTAAAATTACTTAGAATAGTTGAGAGATTGTTTCGTTCCCATTTCGTGAGGTGTTTGGCTTTGTTTTATTCTAGCATAAGGGATTTATAAACTTATATTTTCCAGGTTTTGGGAGATATCTTTTTAGGAATCTTTCTAATAAGGTCTACATGAGGGCAAGTAGAGTTCAAGTGGGGGGATATTTGATAACGTCAAATAGTCCTTAATATTAAGTGTCAATTTCCCCCTTGTAGGACCTTAAATATATCAAATTTACGCGTATACCACACTTACCAAACCAGTAGAACACGTATAACAAGCTATGCGTATATCACGTGAAACCCAAACACAAACGTTAAGCATAAAGATTAAGAAGAAAGGAAAGATGGTGACTTGATATATGTTATGTTATGAATATATGTGTGTAGAGAGAAAGATGAAAAGAAGAACTTAAATATCAAAGGAAAACACACACACACACACACTTTCAAGCACACCCCTCAAATGAGACTTTGAGGGGTATTTATAGTACAAGTACATATGCCCTAATGGGCTTTGGGATGGGCTTGGATTGGATGACAACTTATACAAGGCTAGCTTAACATAACTTCTAGCCATTTAGCTTAATCCAATCCACGAGCCCGTTGACTATTCTAGTACGATATCTAACACACGTTACAAAGTTCCTAAATGTGATTGGCCATCGCTTCTAATAAAAATGTTACAGCTAACAATCTCCCCCCTAAGGGGTGGTCATTCAAAAGATGCTCCACTTGATTAGGTCTTTACTTTCCTTGAGCTTGAACTTTGTGTGCAGATATAGAATAGTCTTGATTTTCGTTCCTTCATGCTTTGTGATCAGTTAATGTGGTATAGAGCCAATTGTCAAATTCTTTGATGTAGGTGACTTCACGTCTTTCTCCACCATGCTCACACTTCTTTTTAACTTTGATGTTTGAGAAGTTCTTTAGTCTTTAAACTTTGTAGATTCTTTGACAAAGATGAAGAATCATTTTTAACTTTGAGTAGCCTTTGATTTTGATGAGAACTTTCATGTGTTCTTGGTATGAGCATGTGGAGAAACTGCACGATCTCTTCCTCCCTCGAGCATACATAAGAAGAAAACAACATAAAAAAACATGGGTTAGAAATAATCCAGCGCTTACAAGTTTGAACTTCGAGTATGTTAACAGCATAGTGTGAAAACACGTCTCTAATTCTCACAAAGGCCGTTCCTGAACTGGAGTCCCACATGTGAGATAACGCGATATACCGAAGTACATCTACAATTCATATGAGTCACTGAAGTACACCGAAGCATCACTCCACGACTGTAGACCATTTGAGACACACTAATGTTGACCGTGGCAGGAGTTTCCATTCAATCACTGAAGATCACAGATGTGAAAACCTTGCAGGAATTTCCGTAGCAGTGAGGTACATGAGAGAACCAATCATGCTCTGATATTTCTTCGGATCGATAGGTTTCCCAAACAAATCGGCTCCAATTTTTGGTGAAGTTACCATTGGTGTTCCGACCGAATCACAATTATCCATACCATGATTTTTCAAAATCTCAGTTGTATATTTAGCTTGATTAATAAAAATTCCACGTGGGGATTGATGAATTTGTAAACCAAGAAAAAATTTTAGTTCCCCCATCATGGACATTTCAAATTTGCTTTTCATGAGATTTTCAAAATGTTTTGAAAGATTCGGATTAGTGGACCCAAAAATGATGTCGTCCACGTAAATCTAAACAATCAAAATGTCGTTTTTGCATTTTTGTGTAAACAAGGTAGGATCGACCATTCCTTTGGTGAAATTGTTTAGGATAAGGAAAGAGGACAGTTCGTCAAACCATGCTCTCGGAGCTTGCTTTAATCCGTAGATTGCCTTTTTAAGTTTGTAGACGTAGTCTGGATGTTCCATGTCTACGAAGCCTTCTGGCTGACTCACGTACACTTCTTCTTTCAGATTTCCATTCCAGAACGCAGTCTTAATGTCCATCTGATAAACCGTGATGTTTTTGTGAGCGACATAGGCTAAGAATATCCTGACTGCTTCTAGTCTGGCTACCGGCGTGAATGACTCTTCAAAGTCTATCCCTTCTTCTTATCTGTATCCTTTTGCCACAAGACGAGCTTTATTGCGAATTACAGTCATCTCTTCATCCCTTTTGTTCTTCCATAACCATTTGAGATCAATGACTCGAATGTCAATTGGTCTTGGAACCATATCCCAAGAGTCATGTAGACGGTATTGGAGAAGTTCCTCCTGCATTGCTTCTATCCATGCGGGTTCTGCCATTGCCTCGCGAATGTTCTTTGGCTCTATATTGCTAATTGAGCAAAGGTAAATGCATAAGTCGCAATCGGTGGCAAGTTGGCATCTCGTCTGAATTGGCCTTGACGGTTCACCAATAACTTGTTAAAGCGGATGGTCTTTAGTCCACTTCAGAGTAGAAGGATACCATAGATTATACGAGTGCGAGTTAGATGGTTCCCGTAAGCTTGAAGATGATTCAGTTGATTCCGTAGCAAACGGGTTTTCAAATAAGTCTTTATCTAACGCTGCATCGCTCGGTTTTGAGTAGGTTCTTCTTGAAATGATATGTTTTGAATTTGCTCATCACCGGTAAAACCTGCTTGAAGAATTGGAGTTGCTGGAGTAGATGTAGATGATGTTGATGGAGTTGGTGCATTGGTTTCGACCGTTGTAGATGCATTTTCTGTTGGTGGTCGTAGGTGATGTTGGAGCGGTGCAGCGGAATGATAGTTTGATGCATTTGTCGAGGTTCCACCATAGTATTCATCGAACATTAACTCAAAGAATTTCTCCCATTCTTGTTCATGAGGTGTGTGGCAAAAGTTGATGGAGTTCTTTGTGGTACGAGTCCTGAATCGATGTGTCCGTAAGTCTCATGAGTTTAGTGCGGGTTCTAGAGCGAGTCTGTCAGAAGCCATTTGTGAAAGTTCATCAAAATTTACATTCATCGTCTCCATGATCCTCCTAGTTCTTCTGTTATACACCCTGAATGCCCTCGAAGTTATCTCAATATCCAATGAAGATTCCAATATCACCTTTAGCTTTCAGTTTTCCTAGATCTTCTATCGCTTTGTCGGATAGCACAAAGCGCCAAACACGTGAAAGTAAGAGATATCGGTTTTTCGTTGTTCACTAGTTCATATAGGGTTTTATTAAATCTTGGATGGATGAGGGATCGGTTCTGAGTGAAACAAGTAGTGGCAACAACATCAGCCCATAGACATAACGGTGCACTAGAATAGATTAGCATTGTGCAGCACTTCCACAAGAGTTCATTTCTTCTTTCAACTACCCCATTCTCACGTGGAGTTCTAACAACCGATGTCCGATATGTGATTCCAACATCTTCAAAATAAGCTCTTAACTCCTGATTAGTGAATTATGTGTGTACTCGTTTCTTACAACCCTCTGGAGTTTGAAGAAGTACTTGAATAAGTTTCGAAAGGTGATGATGATGCTTGGTGCTTCGTCTTTTGATCTCTGAAACCTAACCCATGTATATCTCGAATAATCATCGACGATAACAAGAATATACTTTTTCCCATTAATGCTTTAAACTCTCATTGGGCCACATAAGTCCATGTGCAACATATGCAACTTTGCTTCCGAACTAGGTACTAATTTGGGTTTATATGATGCTCTTTTGCTTTTTCCTTGTTCGCATGATGGACATAAGTGATCCTTGGTGTATTTGAACTTTGGAAGTCCGCTGACGATGTTGTCTTTGGCAAGTTTGTTGATGGTGTCGAAATTGAGATGAGATAATCGCTTGTGCCACAACCAGACTTTGTTCCGGATGCTCGTGTCATAAGACATATTGGTGATGAAGAGGCCATTTGGTTTATGTCGATAGCATACAAGTTTGTATCACGATTCCCGCTAAGAGATTAGTGCCATCCAAGTTTCTAACGAAGCAAGTATTTTTCCTAAAAGCAACCTCTAAATCTACATCACGAACCGCCTCGATCGAAAACAAATTGTGTCCCAACCCTTCGACATAGTAAACCCGAGTGATCAAATAATTTCAAAAGGGTAGATCTCCATAACCCATGATAGCTGCTACATGATCATTTCCAAAACGTACGGTTCCCATGAATTTCCTGACGAAAATTGATCACAGCCTTTAGATTTCGGTTATGTGCTTGGAGCAACCCGAGTCGACGATCCAAAGACATATTTCGATAACCTGCCAATAACGGAAGAAGAAGATTTTTGGAAACCGTTTTGATTTTGGTTCCTTTGGGTTAGAGGTAAAATCCTTATCACACTCAAAGAAGTTTTCTACTATGTATTCTGGTTGGTCACTCATTGTACCATTCTGGAGTGTGAAAATTCTACCCGTGGGTTTCCAAATGTCATCCTTAAAGTAAACATTATGCTCCCTATCTGTAGTGTAAAGCCTAAGTCTTGCAACTAGTCTTCCTGCTCGCTTTAGCATAAGTTCTTTTAGGAACATTCTTCTTAACAGGCTTATCATTCACATTCTTAGAAACACAATCATCTTGAAAATTAATTAAAGATTTCTTGCAAGTTAAACAAAGAGATTCAACACAGTCATTAGACATAGCAAGTTTCATAGGTTCATTACATTCAGATGAAATGTCTTTCTTATTATAAAGCGGTAAATTCCTAGGGTGGTCTCCTACTTTCTTCTCTTTATTCAAGCTACTACTCCTAGAGACATGCGAGACTCTATTGTTCCTTGTATTGCTCTTAGGATTTAGTCTGCTGCTCCTAGAGATGCTTTCTAGTCCTGTAGAAGGTAAGGCACATGCATTAGGATTCACATTTTTATCTAGAGAAGTGGTTTTAGCGATCCTAGTCTCTTTAGAGTGCTTGTTTCAACTTATGTTGTTTGTTCCATATGTTTTAGATGTGGCGCATTAGTGATACTCATCCTAAAAAGGCCAGGTGCTAAAACTTTTGGATTCTCGATACCCGCTTTTCCTTTTTCAACATTTTGTCTAGGCAAGGCAGGTGGAGTGACTGGTTTTGATAAATCATTTTTCTCATTGACTTTTGGAGGAGGCATAGAAACAGAAATTTTTGGTTTGAAAACCGGTTTGGGAACATTTGCTTTCTCCTCAGTCAATGGTTTTGTAATCTCAAGATCCATCGCCTTTCTTTTTGACATTCCAGCTGAGCCCTGAAAAGATCATTTTTTGCTTTCATGTCATTGTAGGCACGCTCATACGACAGTTTGTCATACTTGCATTCCTCAGTTTTTCGATCAAGTTGTTTAAAATATGATACATATTCTTTTTCAAGTTTTTCAAGAGCTTTTTCATATTTTGAAACAATTTCGGAGGTCTCACTAGAGTCTTTCATGATCTTCAACAGTAATATGTTTGTAAAATAATGGACATAATATCAAGTAGTCGAACATCTTCAAAGAGAGAATCATTTAAATTTTCAAAAACTTTGATGTGTTCAACACTTTCATTAGCTTGCTTTACCAGGGATTCATGGTCCTTGGCAAAGTCACCGCTTTTTCAAAAATGCTTGTTCAAAATGAATTACCCTTGAGTTGATGTTATTCACCGAGGGGCAATCTTCAGTTTCAAAAACCTTTTTATTTTCATCATCAAAACTAGAAAACCAGATGTTAGTTGTAATATTGGTTTTAGATTTGACATCTTCTTGAAGTCTCCCAATTCTAGTTTTAACATCGTCTAAAATACTTCTAGGATCACTTGTGTTAAAAGGATTGTTTGATGACATTTGTTCGATTTTCAAAAAATATTTTGAGACAACTACAGGAGTTGCAACTGGTTTTGAAACTGGTGTTGACACACTGTTTGAAACACTGGGTGTTATGGAAAACTTTGATTGTTCTTTCTGAGAAACAAAAGAAATACCATTAATTTTGTTCCATTTGATATAATCAATTGGTTTGATTTCCGGATGATTTTGTTTCATTTTTGATCTACTCTCCTCAGATAGTTCTAACGTTTCAAGAGAATCATGAACAATTATGGGTTCATGCAAAGGTTTTCCATTGTTCAACAGCTTTCTTGAGGAAACAAGGAGGTGTGTTACCAAGAGCCATTTTTTGAGTAGTATGATAATACGGATTAACTTGATTAATCAAAGATATTGGTTGATTTGGCTAAATGACCCGTTGTAACAAGCAAATTTTCCAAATTTTTTATCTTCTCATTTTATCAAGAATTTCATCTAGAAGAGAATCTTCTCGTTTGAAAAATCAGTTATCAACTTCTTTCTTCTTTTTCAAGATCGAAAACGTTGATTTTTGTTTAGAAAGTTGGTCATTTAGATCAGAAATTTCCTTGATTAAAGATTTCATTTTCAAGTTCAAATTCACATCAAGTGTGTCATACTTGATTTGCAATTATTTTTCTCTTAAAACGGAATTTCGATAACCAGCAAATTTGACTCTTTGTTTTATGAAATTCAAAATCTTTTGCGTTCTCCTTGTAACTCTCAAGCTGCCGGGTCAATTTAGCATTCACGGCCTTAACTTCGCGATTGACCGTTTTAACTTTCTTGATTTCAATACCACGCTATTGATTAATGTTTCAAAATAAGCATGCGGTTTCCTCATCGTTTCGTGATTTTGTGCCACACAGCCTCCACTAGGATCCACATCCGGAGTTTCAGAGTTAGTATTGCTACAACTCGGATTGTCCAGGTATGTATCATAAGTAGGTGCGGATGTCACGTAATCGCTCGTCACATGAGTAAACACATCAAATATGACATTGTTATAGCATGGATCAATGATTGGTACCTCGATATGCGATTAGGCCATAGACAGAGGGTGCGCCGAGTCAGTGTCGTTTAGTCTCCTCAAGATTTGCCATGAAGATGCAGTTCGCATTGATTTCCTCTAGGTCTTCCAAATCATCCATAATAGCCATAAAGTCATGTTCCTCAGCACTCAATTGAAGTCCAGATTGTTCCTTTTGTACCAACATGATAGCTTTCTGAAGATACACAAGATCCTTCTTTTTCGGCTTAGTTGGACAATTCTTTGCCATGTGACCCACTCCTTGACAATTATAACACTTAACCTGATTACCCTGATTCATATTTCCATAATTCCCAACAACTAGAGCTGCAAGATTCCCATTCTGATTACCCACTGCTCTATTCCCAACATTCTGTCCCATCTGATTTCCAACATTCTGACCCAACTTATTACCCCGAGATACGAACCGCCTGATTACCCATACGAAATCCAGTAGCATATCTCGGTGATTCCCAATAACTCCAACCATTTGTCCTTGATGACCCATATTCACACCCTACTGTGCAATTTGCCTGCTATGCGAAGTTTTTGATGAAATCCTTTGATTGTTGTTAGTTGGTGTGGAATAGCGACTTTTGAATGCTTTACCCAAGAATGCAAATGCATGTGACAAAGCTTCTTCTTGGGCCAGGATCAATTATTCCTTGTTCCCTGGTATTGTGGATATGGTTGTTGAATGACTTGTTGTTCTGGTGGATAGAATTGTTGTTGAGGGAAAACAGCTTGTGGTTGTGAAATGTATTGCTGCAAGTTGGTGTTAGTGGAAGATGATGAAGCTTGTTGTTATGTATTCACTGTAGTTGGAGTCTTTGCAATTAGTGCCAATGGATCATGATTCTTTGCCAATATTTCTTTCCTGACTTCATTCACTTCAGTTTGGTTTTGTTTTAGAAAATCGTTGAGTTGATCAAAGTTCACCTGATGTAAGTCTTTTGTATGGTTGACAATAGTGACATATCGTCCCCATTCTTCTGGAAGATTGTTGAGAAATTTGATATTGGTCACGATAGTTCTGGTGCCAACGTGTTTCGATCACTCATTCATCAAAGTGCAAAACCTTCCATAGTAGGATTCAATGGATTCTCCCGAGTAGATGTAAACCTCTCCCATTCAGCTTAGCGACTTGTTCTCCATATCTTGTTTACCAATTTCGGTTCCAAAACATAGTCGTCTAACACGTTCCCACATATCGAAAGCGTTTCACAACTCGTCTACAGCAAGAAGATCTCTCTGGTAAACCCAGCTTGGATAATGTGAATTGCCATGTCATCTGCTTCGACTTGCTTCTTATCCTCTTCAGTGTATTCTGATTCATATTGAGTATGAAAAGACGGTGGGACGGGAGGAGTTGCATTAGGATTTCCAGGGTCTTGGACTTGTCGAGGCTTGAAGGGTCCATTCGTAATTGATTGAATCATCGTTTCCATTAGGTTTGCTCTTGATGTAGCGAAGCATACGACTTGTCCATTGAAGATAACCACCTTTTTCCAACATAGAAGGACGGTTTTCGGCACCGGCTGCATGAATGTCTTGTTGAGTAGCCATTGATGAAGGTTTTTGATGATAAAGTTGATGTAGGATCGATTCAACGATAAAGGAGTTGTGTTTGGAAAGATTAAGCTCGGTTGTTGTAGTGAAAATTTGCTCTAAAACATAAAACCTCAATAACTTCTGTTCGAGCATTTTAGGACTTGAAGGTTGACCGCTCATTCGGGCGTGTCATTCTCCTTGTTCTCACGGTCGTTTTGATGGGTAGAACGCTGAAAACGGAGTTACGTTCAAAAGTTATAGCTGTTTGAAGTTTTGCTCAAAATCTTACTCATAAACCTGTTCTTAAGCGTAGAAATTGGTGCTTATGCGTAGGATTTGGTTAGGCGAGACTTCCTTGTGCGAGGATTCGCGAGGGCGTAGGATTCTTATGCGTAGACCGCCATGCTTATCGCAGGGATTGCTTATGCGCAGAACAGTATTTTACGCGTAACCTTTAGGCTTAAGCGTAAGCTTATGCAAACGTAAATGCTTAGTCGTAGAAACCTTATGTAAGTGTTAGCTTAGGCGTAGAGTATTACCGTAAGCCGCTTATGCTTATGCGTAAGTTTAGGTTTAAAACCAAAAAACCTTTACACTATCACAATGTAAAAGATATCCAAAGTCGAAGTGTTCCACAAACTTATCCAAGTGAGGGAAGCACTGAGTAACCGTTGTTGCACGAAGATGGTTCACCAAAAGCTTATGCGTAAAATTCAAATCTTACGCATAATACCTTACGCGTATAAAACTAGGGTTTTGACTTTTCTTACACGTAAAAAGAGGGTTTTGACCGAAAGTTGCTTACGCGTAAAAACTGCCCAGTTTTGCAAAAACATGAATTATTCACCAAAAACACGTTTTCAAACGATTTATTTTGCACGAACTTCTTCCAAAACACTTATAGATCAATAAAGTCTACAACTTTAAGCTTAACAACACGTAAAAATCAAAACTTTATGCAAAAAATCCCACGTTTATAGGAAAAAACGCAACTTTTCATGTAAAGCTTTAACAAAAAACGAACACATACACTCCTAAACCATTGTTAGGCGATTGATACCAATTGTAGGACCTTAAATATATCAACTTTACGTGTATACCACACTTACCAAACCAGTAGAACACGTATAACAAGCTATGCGTATATCACGTGAAACCCAAACACAAACGTTAAGCGTAAAGATTAAGAAGAAAGGAAAGATGGTGACTTGATATATGTTATGTTATGCGTATATGTGTATAGAGAGAAAGATGAAAAGAAGAAATTAAATATCAAAGGAAAACACACACACACACTTTCCAGCACACCCCTCAAATGAGACTTTGAGGGGTATTTATAGTACAAGTACATATGCCCTAATGGCCTTTGGGATGGGCTTGGATTGGGCTTGGATTGGATGACAACTTATACAAGGCTAGCTTAACATAACTTCTATCCATTTAGCTTAGTCCAATGCACGAGCCTGTTGACTATTCTAGTACGATATCTAACACACGTTACAATGTTCCTAAATGTGAATGACCAGCACTTCTAATAAAAATGTTACGGCTAACACCCCTCATAACTACGCCCTAACTACTCCATCAACTACGGTGTAACCAAGTAATATTGAAGACTACGGTGTAACCACTTATAAGGTTACGCCTTAACCTGCAGATCTAGTGCAAAATACGAAGAAAGTGAAGGTTACGGCGTAACTCTCAATTTAGTTACGCCGTAACTCAGATCTGGCCTATAAATACCCCACGAATTCCAGCATTTCTAATCATCCGATTCCACACATAACAACTAGAGAACGTGGGAAAAAGCTAAAGGCAGGTCTAGAGGAGCATACGGAGCTGTCTCCAAGGGAGATATCACTCCCTTACGATAAGCATTAGCATTTTATCTTTTCTTTACTTTCGATTCATGTATTTCGTACCTTTGAATATTGAATTGATTTTTATGGTTAATATGAGCGGCTAAGCACCTCTTGGTGCTAGCCTAGTTATGATTCCTTAATTGTTTTGTTTGCATTTATATTACTTCCGCATAATTATTTCTAAGTGTATGCATGCATAGTTTATTGGTAGCTACCCTTGTTTCGTTAGTTTTGAATGGCGGTAGAGGCCAATTGCCTAGGAGATATGACTAACTGACCCTAGGTGAGCGGACTGCGACGAGAAGGGTAAGATATGACCAACTGAGGACCCTTTCTACTTGTGCGATTTGACCAACTGATCACCTACCGTTTGGATGAACTTAAGAATTAGGGGTGAGTGTTTAAGTTGCTAACGCCCGGGCACTCACTATTATAAATCTAGCATGTAGCGGTACTTAATGACTTGGCTTAGGGGACCAGGAACAACAGGACTTATGAGAGGACACCTGACTGCTCCTTTGGTAGCATCTTTGCTGATAGGTTAGGGCGAATTGACCAAATGCTGTCCTCTCGACTTTGACCCCACCTGCAGTAATTGGAAGTAAGTAGATGTAGACATAACTAGCTAGGAGGATTAACTAGGTTAGCACCACTCTCCTCTATTGATTTACCCTTTACCTTTTATCTGCTTTAGTAGTTAATTAAGTAATTCATTATCGCAAACATTATTCAAGTACTGTGACACTTAGACTTAGTAATAATCCAACACACATAGCTCTTGGGACGACCTCGGTTTTACCGAATACTACACTACACACGACCGGGTACACTGCCCGTTAGTGCATTAGGGTAGACCATAGGTATAATGAGACTATATAAATATTAAAACCTGGTCAGTAAAACCTACATCATCAAGCATTCATTATAATGCATTATTTTCTCTATAAATAAGGTTCCCAAAATGCTTGCATCTTCATCACTCTCAACCTCACAAACAACCATCATCATGTCATCCAAAAGATCCTCCAACATAGATGAATCACCTAGTGCAAACAATCCTCTTCAAGAAATCAAAAATTTTATCCTACCACCTTCCGTAGTACCACCACCCAAATCTAGAAAAACCGCACGAATTAGCATCCGGCTTTGTTGTTTAGAAAAAAACATTATCAAATAGTTCTTCACGAACTACCCTTTCACCACCAAATGGTTCCATAGTTGCACCTCCCTCATCTCCAACAAGCACACCACCATCATCACCTATCAAGTCTCCACCTAAATCAACCCAAAAGAACTAGTCTTTTTAACACCTCCCACATCTCCAAACACAATTTACAAAGACCTTGTAACTTCACATCCTTTAGCTCCCATTCTCATACAAGAACATCTAGGTTCTTTTCAATCACCACTTCCAAACATTCCGGACTTTGATCCATATTTTCCAACTTTTCCAGCACATCTTCCGCATCTCACAAATCAAACTAACCTGGAAAACTTCCACACACATTACCCACATCATTTACATTGTGAACATTTCCAATCCACTAGTGAACTTGCGACAGAAATTAGGGAACATATGTGATTCATACTTAACCACATCCTTGATCGCATCAACATCATCACTCTCCAAAACCTCCATCAATAACCTTATGCAAGCATGGAAAGAATAATATTACTATTTTCTCTAGTTTTTCCTTTGAGTCTTTTTAAAGAACAAATCTTGTTCTTAGTTTTACATGTTTGTATGTGGCATATATACCACTACATTTTATTATTTTATTACAAGGCTTTGTTTACATACCTTGGATCCCTATCTTGTTTCTCGTCAATCAAAAGATTATTTATGCATGTTACTACTAACCTTTTCTTTGTAGGTTTTTATATTTTTTCACTTGACGCCCTATTCTAGGGGGAGCTACCGTCAAGGGGGAGTTAGAGATACGTAGACTATTTTTCCACACTTTATTTCTTCATTAGGGTCACTTTTTGTTTTGAAAAAAAGGGGGAGAAGAAGTAAAACTTATGCTTTCAAAACATACAACTAATCTTAAGTTTTACTCATCATAACATTATGTTTTGTCATCAACAAAAAGGGGAGATTGTTAATACAAATAAACCGTAAAAACGTTTATTAATATTTAGCGATCTCTTTGTGTTTTGTTGATAACAAATATAATGTTATCATAAGTAAAATTATAAGTATACAGGTTATTTTTGTAAAGCGTCTACATATATAGTCACTTAATATAAATTGTTGTAATAATTCACTTATTGTAATAGATTATTAGGATGGGTAAAAACCACAACCCATGACCCATAGCCGTGGAGCATATCCGTAACCCATGGAGTTAACCTATAACCCATTGTCTAGATGTATTGCATCTTTTAGATACATTGTATCTACTTAGATACCCATGCTCCTAAGTCTAGGACCCATGACCCATAACCCAAAACCCATGGGCAAACAGGAGCATCTCACGGATCCCTCCGTTTACATTAGACGGATCCCTCAGGAAAGGGATCCGTGGGATCCATGCAACAGAAGCAAGAAATTGCCTATAAATAGAGAGCCATTTCTTCTTTGTAACTTACCCTCTTCTTACAAACTCTCTCATATATTCTTACATTCTTCTAACCTAAGATAACTTTATCTAGATAGTAATTCTTCTTTCTTTTGTTGTGATTCTCATATAGGTCCTTCTCTAAGGCGAGATCACGAGCATTCTACAAGTCATCCAAGCAAGGGGTCCTTGATTGATTTGTTCCTCCACAATATTTCTGTAGCGAAGATCTTGTATTTCATATTTCACATATTTGTTGTGTTATAGTAGTGTTGGTTTGGTCCTCCGTGTTAAGGACTCGGTATTTAGCTTTGTACCGAAAAAAGTGTAAGCGATGTTGTGAAGGCTTCTCCGCTGAGTTGAAGGAGTTTGTTGACATAGTGCTTGAACTCTCAAGTAGGTGACTCGGGGAGTGGAGTAGGGCAAGGAAGGTGTCCTTGTAGCCGAACCACTATAAATCGGTTGTGTCATTTCTATCCTTTACTTTACTTGTTTTCTTTACTTGCTTTACTTATAGATCTATACTTTCTCTCTATCCACAGGATTTCACATTACATCGAATCTAACGTTTTTGAAACTAACTTAAAATCGGTAAAACTATTCAACCCTCTTCTAGTTTTCCACAAGTTAGATGTGTTAAACCAAAACCATGCCCATGTTTGAAGCTGAAAAATCAAGCATGCTTGAGATATTATACACAATTTTCTTCTTCTATCTTGGAACTAGGTTGAGGCAAATAAAATATAGAGCAAACCATGCTTCATCAACTTTATAATGCAACACAAAACACTTAGTTGAATCACCAAATCTCATCACTTACCAAACTTACTCAAACACTACTCACCATCATTTGAAAATCATCCACTGTGGGTCGAGGCAAGGGGAAAGCAAGCATTAAGGGTTTAAGTAGTTTAGTGGCGGGTATAAGGAGCACGAGGAAATCCTTGGTCACGTTCAAAAACCATTCGAGTTTCATCACCACCCTTGGGTATAGTAAGTGTTCTACACTTTCTTTCAAAAATCTCTTTATTTACACTTTCATATGCATAACATGTAAAACTTATTTTGGAACCTAAGGCAATCGTATGAGTCTATAAATATGAGAACGAGTCTCTAGAATGTTAGCAAGCCAAGAACTACATTTTATATCGACCATAATCATAAGTTATGCCTTGTGTTGTGATAACATCAAATAGTCCTGACTTTTTAGTGTCAATTTCTCCCGATTATGCTCATATTGTATGTCATTTATATGGATTTACGCTTGTATTCCTTTATATTTCACTTTCAGGTAAATTATGAGCATTTGAGTTTACAGACGCGGATTTGGAGATTTTCCTAACGGTTTATGATAGTATGCTACTTATGAAGAAGCTACGGTGTAACTCATTCTCTCACATTATGCCGTAGCTAGTATTATCGGATTGCCTACTCACCAGCAATTACGACATAACTCCCAACTAAGGTTACGCTGTAATCATCTAGGTCATGAAATATTTCGCGCCTCCATCAACTACGCCTTAATTCCTCAACAAGAATTACGCCGTAGTCCACTTAACGAGTGTTCTGTTTTGAATTTAGTTAAGTTACGGCGTAACCCACATCCACTATACGGCGGAGCTGCTAACTACAGTGTAACCTTTCCTTAGTGTTACGCCGTAGTCTATTTAACGAGAGTTACATTTGGAGCTCAACTCAAGTTACGCCGTAACTATGATCGTGCCTATAAATACAAGCCCTAAATTTTGCACTTCACATCATTCACTCACAACTCACAGGTAGAGAATGTGAAGAGGGTTCCAAAGGCAGATCATACAAAGAATACGGAGCCATCTCTAAGGGAGGAATCCCACCATATCGATAAGCATTAGCGATCATTTCTATCTTTTACTATTAATTCATGTCTTTCATTATGTTAAACATTGAATTCATTGTTTCTTTTAGTATGATCGGCTAAGCACCTTTGATGCTAGCCTAGTTATGATTCCTTGAATGTATTGTTTGTGTTTTCACGCTTCCTTATAACTGTTTCTAGTGTATGCACGCATAGTTCGATGGTAGTTACCCTAGCTTCGGTAGTTTTGAAATGCGGTCGTATCTAGTTGCTTAGGAGAATTGACCAACTAACCCTAACTAGGTAGGTAGATTTTAGAAGGGTAACATTTTGATACACTGACAACCCTTCCTCTCTTGTGTGAACTGACCAAATGATCGCCGGTCGTCTGGATGCACTTAAGAAGTTAGGGATGAGTGTCTAAGATGCTAGCACCCGGGCACTCATTATTTTGAATCTTGCATGTAAGGTACTTAATGACTAGGCTTAGGTAACTTAAGACCCTCGACTCCCTAAGGGGTAGACCTTTGACGTCAGGTAGGAGCCTTTGTTGATAGGTTAGGATGAATTGACCAAATGTTGTCCCAGCGACTTAAACCCCCCACTTGAATCAATTAGAAGTAATAAAACATAGACATTGCATGATAGGATGATTAATTAGGTTAGCACACTTTCTCTTCATTGATCACAACCTCTATTTACTTTGCGCATTTTATTTCATTTCTTAGTTAATTAATCATTTCAACCTCAAACCAGTTTAAAACAAGTGACACTTAGACTTAATAGGATCCTCATCTACATAGCTCTTGGGAATGACCTCGGCTTTACCACCTTCTATACTACGCACGATCGGGTTCATTGCTCATTAGTGCATTAGGTAGACCTTAGGTAGACGAGAATATATAAATATTAAATCCTCGTCAGAAATCCTGCATTAGAATTTTAGCGCCGCTGCCGGGGAGCTATATTAGGATTTTTGTTAAGTCTTTTATTTTTTTTTTGTTCATTTTAATTTTTGTTTTCTCACAATCTTCTTTAAGTTTCAGGTACCATGGCAGTTATGTACATTGATAACCTCACTCTCAAGGAGTATCTTGCTATGACTCAGGATGAACAAGGGCCGGGGCTCGTTAGGCCGGCTATTGGAGCAGAGGTCCATTTTGAGATCAAGGACCAGTTTATGAGGGAGCTTCGTGCTAACCCTTTTTCCGAAAATAGAGACGAAGATGCTTACAAGCATGTTGAGAATGTTTTGTACATCGCAAGCCTTTTCAACATCCCAGGTGTTTCTCATGATGCGGTTATGCTTCGGGTTTTCGCTATGACACTTACTGGGTTGGCTAGACGATGGTTTGATAGACTTTTTGATGGAACCATTGACACGTGGAATCTTTGAAAAGGGGCTTTTATTAAATATTCTTCCCTCCTTCAAAAACAGCAAAGCAATTAGAAGAAATCTACAACTTTAGACCAGAAGATGGCGAAACATTATACCAAACTTGGGATCGGTATAATGACCTCTTATACAAATGCCCCACTCATGACCTCAATAATCAATAGAAGGTCAGTATTTTCTACAAGGGTATTAGGGTTTCTACAAGGCAAATGCTCGATTCTCAGGGGCCGATCCCTGGAATGACTCCTACACTTGCTTTGGAAGCTAAACAAAATATGGCCACCCATTCTCAAAAGTGGCACGAAGAAGGAAGCCATAGAAGTTTTGGCGGAAGTTTTGATGGTATTGCCGCCATTACAAACAAACTTGAAAATATTGGTCGTGACATGCTAAAGCTCAAAGAAAGTGTGCATACTATTCAAGTTGGATGCGAAAGTTGTGGTGGAGGTCATCTCACTAAAAATTTCCCTCTTAATGAAGAGGATTGCAAAATCGAAGAGGTCAAGTATGGTGAAGTAAATAGGCCGGTTCAAGGGTCAAATGGAAACGGTAACGGATATCGGGGAGGACCTCCAGCGTATTAAAATTATGGACCTTTTGGTGAAAGAAGGTCTAATCTCGAGGATACGATCAACAAGTACCTTGAAGACTCCACTAAGAGACAAAAAGAGCAGGAGGAATGGCTAAAAAACTTCCAAGAAAGTAGAAAAAAAAGCCTTTCCAGCTGATGATGTTGATAACGCTACACGCGTCGTTCGGGGTCAAAGGAACTACCTTTTCGTCGAGCAGGTTTTTCAACACCCTAGGCAGTGAACCTAATCGTTGTAGTGTAGTATTAGGGTAAGCCACGGGAATTGATATCGTTCTCTATGGGAATAGGAATGCTAGTGAGAAGTTACTACGCTAAGGTTGGGGTTGAGGAAGATTATTTTTTACCTTTTTATGTTTTTTAGGAAATGGAAAGGTACGAATCTCGGGGTTTGGATTTTGGGGGTTGGTACTTCTACCGATTACTCTACTTATCTAATTATCTAATCTAGTGGTGTATGTAGTCTATTTCTAATTATTGTGTGCTCGTATGATGATTTAAAGATGTGTTTACTTAGGTTTGATTACTCCTTAATTATCTCCTATTGATGGTTGAATTGTCACGTCCTTATTCTTAATCGCGTTGTATGTCTAAGGTCGTAGGGTATGCGTGTATCCCTAACTCTTTGAAACTACCAAAGGTTATCGCCTACAAAATCTCTAGGATTTATAAACTTAACACTAAGGTACTCTTCGGATGGTTTAGCCTACAATGACTCTAGGTACTATAAGCTAAGGTTCAACAAAGATTAATCAAGCATTAACTACACAACGGATGACCTATCGCAATACTAGATCATTAACAATTAAGATAAGAGACAACCAATCAATATTCAATAATTAAGTTTCATATCTCCTAAGCAAACACACAAGTAAATTAGCCGGACATGGGAAACATGCAAGCATACACACAATTAATTGAAGACATAATTGAATTAATGAAGTAAAACACTTATCTTGATGTAAGATAGGGTATGGAACCCTAAAATACTGTACAAGACAGCCTTGGTTCGGTTTAGGTTTTTACTCCAAAAGTCTACACACTCTAACTGAAAAATTCGGATTCTATATATAAAATTACAAATGCGACGACATCACCTTTTGATTTGTGATGCCGTCGGGTCGCTGTCATTAGGGTTTCGTCTTGGCCACGTTAGTCTTGCGACGGCGTCACCTTATGCTTGTGACGCCGTCCCCTTCAACCTCTGACGTCGTCTGGATCAAATCTAGGCCGTCTGAGTTGCGACGACCTACTCTTTTAAAACCTGAAGCCGTCACTTGTAAATAAGCAATTTGGCTACTGAGCCGTCACAAAAGTTGTCCGACAGCGTCGCAGATAACACCTGACGCCATCCCCCTCAGTTCTAGCAGCCCGAGTGTCTCGATTCTTGACTTTGGCCATTTTCTTCATATATTCACACCTTTTCGTCCAAATAAGTGTCATTCCAGCATTTTGCCTTCAAGATACCTAAAAAGTGAAAAGGAACGATATTAAGTAATAACGGATACAAAAGTGATCAAATAAGGGCTTAAACGACCCCTCAAAAAGGTACATTTTAAAACCTTATAAAATATCCCTACACTTGGTATTTGCTTGTCCTCAAGAAATGTGCTTTTAGCCAATTAATTTATAAGTTAGGGGTCATGAAGCATTGGTTTAAAACAATTCACAACACATATAAACCCCGCAAAAATTATAACAAGCACGGAAATTACATACTAGCACCTCACATAGGGTGTTTGGATACTCACATCTCTCGGGTGTATATGAAATATAACAAGTTGGAAATGGAAGATAAACACTCATTAACCGGTCCTAGTACATAGATTACCATAGGCTTGAGACTAGATCAAACCTCCACTGCTTTGGCGTAAGCACCTAGGAAAGACTATCCAAGAGGTCTTTTAAAGGGTTGTAATGTTAGGCTTACGGTAGGGAAACAAAGGGTTTGGTGGGATAGGCTATTTAGTGGTAGCAAGTCAAAAATCTTTATGTTACAAGCATGCGAAGAATGGCGTTGCTAAGCCAAGACTCGAGACTCTAGACTCTAGATAACTGAAACAAACAATCATAAATTTAAAGATAGATGTAGGATGGTAGCCCCTTTTTTTATTTTTTATTTTTTTTTATTTTTTTTTCAGCCCTCTTTTTTTTTTTCTTTTTCTCTTTTTCTATTTTTTTCGATTTTTATTTTAATACACTTTTACTCTACCATCCTCTACGATAACATCAAAATGATAGGGATTTATAGGCACATCCCTACACTTGAGTTTATATTATTCTAACACTAATATGACCCGAATTGAAAAGATCAAAACACTTGGAGTACATTATTACACAAATAAAGGGAATTTGAATTTAACATTCCCTTCCCGTCATTTCATAAACTCTAACTTTTTCCATGAGTCCCAATCGTCCCAAAACTGTGTACAAAGGATATGATTCGACTTAGCAACTTATGCAAGCAACTAGATAATTGAACTAAGGGTTTAGTGTGATAACAATAATGCACTAAAAGTGAGTGCATACAAGGTAGGCTAAGGCGATTTAGGTGTACATTTGGGGGTGGGGTGTAAACAATGCTCTTCATTGATATTCGGGAAACCGAAACATCAAGAGAACCGCGAAAAGGATAGGCTCTGAGGGGTTAACTAGGGGTATCGTGTACTAAAGATGAGTACAACGCAAATGTGTGGGGGAATTACTCAACCGATGTGGAAGAAGTAATTATATTACGGGTATCAAACAAGGGTTATCCTAATGCCTCTTATCATTTAGTTATTCCTAACTACACAAGTGTAGTCTTACTAGCGATCTCGAGATGCATCACAAAACAAGTTCTAGAATCTATTATACTACCGGTTCACACACTAAGCATTAAAGATGAATGCTTTAATTCCTACTAATCTAAGGGCGATCCTCAAATTTTGGGTGGAATTTAAGTGGTAAAGGGTTTTTGTGCTAATTATATAATTTCCTATCAATGGGACGCTTTATTAAGACTGATGACCCACTCCTACATGTCATGAAAAATTTTAAATTTAGTGCCAAAATTACCCTAACCGACATTTTCTCATGGTTTATTACACAAAAGCAATTGGACAAAGCAAATAGTCAAGGATAAGCATAGTTTCAAAGTTCCCGTTTTATTTTCCCTCTCTACACTTAAACTGAACATTGTCCCCAATGTTCCCCGAAAGTATCAAAGTTATGATAATGGAAGGTAATTAAAAATGAAAGAAACTAGTACTCCCCTGATTAGCTCGGTAGGATCTGTGTGAAGTAGTGGTTAAATCTTTCTTCAAGAAGAATGTATGCGTTAAAAGTTTCTTCCAATCTTTTGTATTTTCTTCTTGATAGATAAAACCTGCACACTTTAAGAAAACAGACAACCCAACGCATCAAACCGAACAAACAAAAATCTCAAAAAGATGTAATTCCATACTTAAATAAGATATAATGCTTGTGGAATGGATGTTTGCAGATTTTCTAGAAAATTAAGACTTGGAAAATTCCAAAAAATTTATATGTAGCACAAAAAACGAGAAAAAGTTAGAAGTTGTTTCTACTCCTCCTGACGCCGTCAGATTATCCTGACAGAAACTGGTCTGCGATTTTCTGGAAAAATTCTGGAAATTTTATATCTTTAAAATCGGAAAAAATTTCCTGCAAAACATCCATTATGACTCGATACAAGCATTTGACTCGAACAAACACACATGTATATCTTTTTAATAATTGTAATTCTCATGTTCACGTTCTTTTTGAAAAAGTGTGTAATCCTCCCTACACTTATCCCTTTTGTAAAATACCTTTATATGTAATTAAGACTAGGTTAAAGACAAAATAAAGCATTTTCACAAATTCAAACATGAGAACATACAATAATGAAAAGATATATGACACACAATAAAAAATGAAAAACAAATACACATGGGTTGCCTCCCAAGAAGCGCTTGTTTTTGTTCGAGTCACGAGCTTGACTCTACCCTTATTTAACGGATAAAGGGGAGGTTTTCCCTACACTTAAGTTTAAGTGCGGGTGATAGTAGCGATACACACCCTTAGGGTGGAAATTAGCTACGTAAGGAGAGGGTGATGGGTGATTTATATGCTCAACGGAGTGTGCTCCATTCATTATAACCTTACCTACGTCTATTGGTGTAGCAGGTGAATCAAATCTCTCTCCTAAAAATGCATCATCTTCTATCAACTTCAAAAGATTCTTAGTTAAGGATCCATCTTGACCTAATAAACCCGGTTTAAACCCAAAGTGTTTCTTGTTATCAACCATGAATGGGTGATATAAGTGTGTAAGGTCATTGGTTACTCCTATATTAGCTTCCACTCTACATGGCCTAGAGTCTACCACCTTTATCAAGCAACTATCCGGATTATTTATTTTGATGGGTGGACTAGGGCCTAATTCAATTCCAAGATTCACATCTAAAGACGGAAAATTGGGTAAGGTTTTTGGTTGAGGTTCCATTTCATCAAAATTAGGAACTTCCCTAGGACTAAGAGAGAGGTCATGACAATAAGCATCTAAACCTACATTCTCTAGTGGCGTTTGGTCCAAAGGTTCTATATCAATAGCGGTTCGTATAGTCTCTTATACTTCTTCGGGGTAAGTTATAGGCGATGTGTGTTCCTCTAGTGATGGTAGGGCTTGTGGGCTTGGAGTTTCCACCTCATTCTCCATTATATCTAGATCTCCTAAAAGTTTATCATGTGTTTTAGTATGATCTAACCCAAATACACTCCTAAGTATCTCAAATCCTTCTTTAGCCATTTCAAATTCTTGGTCCGATTCATAAGAATCATTCTCAAAAATTTGATCACTATGTTCTATTTGCCTAAAGGATTCCTCAAGCGTGTCATATGTTTTGGTGAAATCTATCCCGCGTATGCAACTAGGCAGTTCAACTATAACCATCTCACAATCTTGTTCGGGTTTAGGTTCCATGTTCTTAAAAACTAGGTCTTTTTATCATGATGCCTAAGGTTGGATAAATCGCCTTATCCATTTCCTCAAGTTGTAACAACTGATGGTTTATGCTTAGGAGGCTTTTCTCAAAAAATTTCCAGAGGGTCTCACTAAAAGGAGTTGATTCTAACAATGATCGTTGAAAAGAAGCCACACAAGCACAAAATTTATCAAATCCATCCAACCTTACACCCGTCTCTTTTTGGATATCTCTAAGATCACTCACAAATTCATTAGAACAATAAAAAGCAATCCAATCTGCGAATTTCAATTGTTCCTCATTTGTTAATGATTCAAATGCAACTTCACTTGCCATAGCGACAAAAAATAAGAACACTTTGCAACATACACAGGAAGGAGGAGACTACAAGGAAGCTAAAAATGAGAAAAAGCTTACTTGATAGGAATCAAGTAAGGAAACCTAAACGAGGTGGAAATCTAACTAGCTATTCTATTCCCGACAATGGGCCAAAACTTGATATACGCTACCGCGCGTTCGGGGTCAAAGGAACTTCCTTTAGTCGAGCAAGTTTTTCAACACCCTAGGCAGGGGAACCTAATGGTTGTAGTGTAGTATTAGGGTAAGCCACGGAATTGATATCGTTCTCTAGGGGAATAGGAATGCTAGTGAGAAGTTACTACGCTAAGGTTGGGGTTGAGGAAGATTATTTTTTATCTTTTTATGTTTTTTAGGAAATGGAAAGGTACGAATCTCGGGGTTTGGATTTGGGGGGTTGGTACTTCTACCGATTACTCTACTTATCTAATTATCTAATCAAGTGGTGTATGTGTTCTCTATGTCTAATTATTGAGTGCTCGTATGATGATTTAAAGATGTGTTTACTTAGGTTTTATTACTCCTTAATTATCTCGTATTGATGGTTGAATTGTCACGTCCTTATTCTTAATCGCGTTGTGTGTCTAAGGTCGTAGGGTATGCGTTTATCCCTAACTCTTTGAAAATACCAAAGGTTATCGCCTACAAAATCTCTAGGATATATAAGCTTAACACTAAGGTAATCTTCGGATGGTTTAGCCTACAATGACTCTAGGTACTATAAGCTAAGGTTCAACAAAGATTAATCAAGCATTAACTACACAACGGATGACCTATCGCAATACTAGATCATTAACAATTAAGATAAGAGACAACCAGTCAATATTCAATAATTAAGTTTCATATCTCCTAAGCAAACACACAAGTAAATTAGCCGGACATGCGAAACACCCAAGCATACACACAATTAATTAAAGACATAATTGAATTAATGAAGTAAAACACTCATCTTGATGTAAGATAGGGTATAAAACCCTAAAATACTGTACAAGACAGCCTTGGTTCGGTTTAGATTTTTACTCCAAAAGTCTACACACTCTAAACTGAAAAATTCAGATTCTATATATAAGATTACAAATGCGACGGCGTCACCTTTTGATTGTGAGAGTGGGTCGCCATCATTAGGGTTTTGTCTTGGCCACGTTAGTCTTGCGACGGCGTCACCTTATGTTTGTGACGTCGTCCCCTTCAGCCTTTGACGTCGTCTGGATCAAATCTAGGCCGTCTGAGTTATGACGACCTACTCTTTTAAAATTTGAAGCCGTCACTTGTAAATAAGCAATTTGGCTACTGAGCCATCACAAAAGTTGCCCGACGGCATCGCAGATAACACCTGACGCCGTCCCCCTCAGTTCCAGCAACCTGAGTGTCTCGATTCTTGACTTTGGCCATTTTCTTCGTATATTCACGCCTTTTCGTCAGAATAAGCGTCATTCCAACATTTTGCCTTCAAGATACCTAAAAAGTGAAAAGGAACGATATTAAGTAATAACGGATACAAAAGTGATCAAATAAGGGCTTAAACGACCCCTCAAAAAGGTACATTTTAAAACCTTATTAGATGTACCCTCCAAACAGCTCGAAGGACACTCCTCTGAGACGTGTCGAAGCCCTTCTTTACGAAGGCCCAAGTTAGGTCTCCAGAATATTCATAGGCATCAAACCATTCGTAAGCACGAAGGTTACCTACGGGGAATTCGCCATTCGAAGCCCTAAGCCCTTTGGGCTATGGTTGACGAAAGAGTAATGGATAGGAGAACCTCCTGACTAGGTCAAACCCACGATCTCCCTCTCTTTCCTGGCTTCCCCGCCAAGTTTGAGAACGTGGGTCACTAAGCCCTAGCGGTTACCCACAAACATGGGACCCCCCCATGTTCTCCGACATTCACGCAAAAGTGCCCCTAACCCTATTTCTTCCACTATAAATAGGTTGGACGGGCAATAGATTATGGTAAGCTCATTTCACACTCATCTCTGTACTTACACAAACTTATACAACCATAACACATACTTACTCTCACGCCGGAGGTGGTTCGCAGGGTCTAACCCCTGCGTAATCACTTACAGTGTGTCTTCGTATTTCTTATTCTCAGGTGAAAGACAATCTTGGCTTGAACCTACACTCCTAATACCTTTGGTCATCATCGAAGCCTGGTAGTGCAATTTATTGTACAATCAGTGGCGCCATCCGTGGGACCTGCTACTATTAGTCCCGTAATCACCAAGTCTTAAAACCTTAACCGATTACGCTACCTTCCCGGCATGGAACCAGGAAGGGAAGATACACCTCCACCAGGTTTCTCTACCTTGGTCCCTCTTAACACAACTAACACCGAGAATCTCGCCCCCATAATAGCCTCCACCTTCACTACACGATCTCGTTTGGAAAACACTCCCGTACATCACGCCTCAACTTTCGCTAACCCTATTCCAGAAGTTAGCCCTGCCTTTGTTGAGGCAAACTTTGTAGCCTTAAATTCTTTACTGAGGGCTCATAAGAGGCAAGTTCGCAACACTAAAATGCGGAGGGAAGTGGAATATTCCAGTGAGGAATATGATGAAGAGATTGAGGTAGATGAGAGGCCTCGACCGATTAACAGGGGGTGTTCGGCCCTATGAAATGGTTCTCCTTCCATAAGAAGGCCTAATGGAAGGACTGTGGGTTTTGAATAAGGTCCTGGGGGAGATCCGGGAAGAAGGGAAAGAGTACTAGGTGAAAGAAGGAGCGAGAACTCTAACGGAGGTAGCAACCCAGTAGGGAACGGAGGGGTAAGCCTACCACCTCTCCTAGCTACCCACTTAGGAAGAGAGGAGATGGGGGCTCCGATACCCTCATCATATGTCGCGAGTGTCGGAGGACCTCCTCCATACTCAGGGATGAATCAGTTACCCCCTTCGGGAATGAACCCCTACCTAACTGCTCAAACCTATAACACCTACCCATCGAATGGTTCTCTCCCTAACCAAAGTTACCAGCAAATGCCCTATGGACACGTTCCTACACAGTAGATGGGTGGAAACCCTTCATATCAACCTTCTACAGTTTATTCTGCATACACACAACCATTTCCTAACCTGTATAACCCTACACCTGTTTATCCACCTCCATATAACCCTTACTGTGCCGAAGCCTCTAGAGCTTGCACACCTTTTGTGAAGTGGATCGAAGACTACCCTCTACCTGATGGTGTAAAGATACCCACTCACATAGGCACCTACGACGGGAAAGGCGTTCCTGATAACTTCTTACACTTGTTTGAAGGCGCAATAAAGATGCTGAAGTGGTTCATGCCTGTAGCATGCCACATGTTCACATACACGCTCCGAGACTCAGCAAGAATATGGTGGAATGGACAGAATTTGGGGAGCGTTGTAAGTCTAGACGACCTTAAGGCTAAGTTCCGATCACACTTTAGCCAACAGAAGAAGTACACCAAGACCCATCTAGCCATGCATACCATCAAGCAAATGGACAATGAAAGCACAAGGGCCTTCGTTACAAGGTACACCGATGAAACTTTGCAAATTATGGGTTTGCACTAGGATTAGAGGATCTCTGGTTTTGTACATGGCCTTCGGACTCAAAGCTTGGTGGAATTCCTGTCCACCGATCTTCCTACCACTTATAAGGCACTGATGGAGAAGACTTACACTTGGACTGAGTCTAAAGAAGTAGCAGCAAACGGAGCTCTGATAGAGCAAAAGGAAGCCTCTGACAAGTTCTCCAGAGGGTCCTCCTGAGAAGGATCCAAGAATAGGAAGAAGAACAGAGACCGCGTCACCCCTACAACAAAGGCTCGAATCATGGACTCTTGGCGAACTTGGTCAAATCTCCCAGGAAGATTCTGGCCACCAAGAAAGTCGCAAAGTCCTTCGAACCACCACCTTGGATGTCAGCGTGAAGCAAAGCCAGGGACATGTCGAAGTATTTCCATTTTCACGAAGACCATGGGCACGACACAAACAGCTGCAGAGAGCTGAAGAAGCAGATCAAAGAGGCGGTACGATCTAGACAATCAGCACACCTGGTTAAAGGCATCAAGAAGGGAAAAGACAAGTTTTCCGACACCAAACTGGGTGAATGGAAAGGAAACAAGAAAGAGGCTACCCCTACAGAGGCTCCGATACTAATGGTGCACCGGCATGATCTTACCTTGAAACGGAAAGAAGCAGATGGAGAGCTGGGAAGCGTAGGAGAGATAACGTTCCCTTTCATCCTAGGGAAGACACTTTCGACTGACCCCGTGATCATCAAGGTACGGGTCTCAAACAGGGAAGTAAACCGAGCATACATGGATTGTGGAAGCTCCTGCGAGATCATTTATGAGCACTGTTTCTAACCAAGTGGAACCCATTCTTGCATGGGGATCCCAATTATCCAGTTATCCATTCTTGTCTGTGTTCAACTGCAGATCATTCAAATCGCTTCGTGGTACTGGACTAGGCGTTTCTAAGATAGACTTTGGAGACGGTCGCTGGCTCATGAACTTCGTGAGTAAATTCATCAGCACTGTTAGATTCGGGAACGACCATTTTGGAGCAATTATGGGTTATGGTGATTGTGTAGTTGGTAAAAGTGTTATTTCTAGGGTATATTATGTGGAAGGTCTTGGTCATAATTTGTTCTCTGTTGGTCAATTCTGTGATTCGATCTAGAAGTGGCATTTAGAAAACATACTTGCTTTGTTAGAGAACTTGATGGTGTGGAATTATTAAGAGGTACTCGTGGGTCTAACCTATACACCATCTCTATCGAAGACATGATGAAGTCTTCTCCAATATGCTTGCTGTCAAAGGCTTCAAAAACAAAGTCATGGTTATGGCATCGTTGTCTCAATCATTTGAACTTTGGCACCATTAATAACCTTTCCAGAAAGGATCTTGTCAGAGGCTTACCAGATTAAAATATGAAAAAGATCATCTTTGTTCAGCTTGCCAATTGGGTTAAAGCACGAAATATGCCCACAAACCAAAACCCACAAACTCAGTAATGGAAGTTCTTCCTACCCTTCATATGGATCTGTGCGGACCAATGAGAGTACAAACGATAAATGGGAAGAAATACATTTAATCGTTGTGGATGACTACTCTCGATTTACTTGGGTATAGTTTTTGAGGACAAAGGATGAAACTCCAGATGTCATCATCAAACTTATCAAACACCACAAGTTCGACTCAACAATACTGTTAGAATAGTAGACGGACAATTGTGAGAGTTTGTTAACAAATATTTAATTCAGTTTTATGAAAGTGTTGGAATCAGTCATCAAAGAAGTGTTCCACGAACTCCTCAAAAGACGGTGGTTGAAAGACGAAATCGAACTCTTATGGAAGCCGCAAGAACAATGCAAATTTATTCAAAGGTTCCAATGTTTCTTTGGGTGAAGCCATTGCCACTGCTTGCTACACCCAAAATCGTTCCATTAT
>OU343220.1:324867700-324896090 GCA_910596185.1 Chrysanthemum makinoi | reverse complement strand
GTAAATACCTTTAAGGTGTAAGCTTAAACATTAAAACAAGGATTGATGTTAATAATACCATGCTACGAAGATGAATGCATGACATATCTTTTGTACATATTTGATTTGACATCAAAATTATGACCCTTAATTTAAGTTGTATGCCATCCAACGAAATGGAAACACCTGAGATTACTTTTTATTTGCGTGAGAACGTGATTTAGATCGTAATCAAAGGGTAAAATATCCACGTGACGTAAGAACGGGCATGGATGATTTTGCAGTTTCTTAAGTTGGACAACTTAATTGAGCTTTGTAGTGAGAACTGACAACTCAAGGCATAAGATGGGGATAAAACATGTTTACATGGCAATTGAAATTGGCTAGATGTAAATCTCATAAATCTAGGAGTTGCAATTTGAAAATTGGCAATTGAGGTTCGACTCGTACCATCTTGAATAATTTCATTACTAGCAGATCAACTGATGTGATGAAACTATGTCAATTGGATCCTAGTTTTCGTGAAAATTAAATGGTTATATGCTTATGAACCATGGGTTATTAATTTTCTTGAAAAGGTTAATTATCGAAAATACTAAAATTGAATTTTGTAATTCTTTGAATGTATTAATGCAACATTTAACCTTAAACGAGGGTTTAGTCTTTGATCAGAATTGATCCATTCTCGCTTTCAAACAAATGTTTGATCGAGAATAATTTACCGAAAAGACAAACGAAGTCTCTTTCCATGGGAAGCATGAGACTCAATCTTATTCCTTTTCATGAATTAGAAAGGTATAATAGGAACGTTTGAATTGTCTAAATTTTAATGTAACTCATAGCAATGAATTGCACATCTTATTTTCCACAAAAATTTCATTACCTCATTTGGTGAATGAATCCTTTTGTAACAAACATGAATGTTGGTTAACTGGAAAACATGTATATGAGTTACAAAATTAGAAGCTAGACAAATTACCGCGAAAATTGGTAAAAGGCAAACTAGCATATTTTATCTAGTTGTTTTGTTTTTTTAGCTCTTAAAGGTGCTACATACCAGTATGGGTATGGTAGACTCGTTAAGGAAGAAATTGCATACCCAATTTTTCAAGTTAATAACATTGATGGATAACCCATCATTCATCGAGTAGAATACACCTTTTAGTACCTTAGTAATGATTACGTATAGTTCTTTAAAGGTGTAGGAAAGTAAAAAAGCAAGGGAAGTTGCTTTCATCGGGTTATGCAAACACATGTTGTCGATTCAGGTGGGAGCATTTGTGTTACATTACTGAATAAGAAGTTGTTTTATTGATTTCTAATTCAGTGGAGCTACAAGCCTTATTTCCTGTGTAGTAATCCAGATTATCTTCAAAGATAATTACTTTCCAATTGTAGGCACTTATGTTTTAAGGAGAGTCATGTGCGTTTCCTTACTAATCAATATAGTCCTACATCTACTTGTTATATCTATGACACAAATCATATTAATCAAATAAACGAACGTGTATCGTGTTGTTTATCTGTTACATGATGTTGTTCCATGCACAAGTGGGAGACAACTTTATTCGCGGCAAGGCACAACACATATAAATATGATTTAAATGGATTCTCTTGACCGCAAGGTAAGAGAGAGTAACGTTCTAATAAGAATTATACATTTAAAAGTGTATGATTGCCCTATTAAGAACATGTGTCAAGATGATAACAAAGACTACTTTATCTTAAATATTTATGTCATTCAATATTTAAGAAACACTTGTTGTTACAATTTATGTTACGTGAGAACGTGAACTAGATTATAGCTCAAGGTAAAATATCCACGCGGTCGAGAACGAGCATGGATGATTATGCAGTTTCTTACATTGAACATTTCATGGAATGACATAATTAAATGAAGTAATCTAATACTACTTTGAATTTAAATATTCGTTGAATGACTTAAATATATGTAGTAAATATTAACTTGAAATATTAATTGAAACTCGAGGTGGTGTTCATAATTACTTTAATTATAAATGTTTATGATTTTGTAAAGTCACAAACATGAAGTCTGTTAATACAAGACTTACAATATAAAGTAAGACGTTAACTTGCTATGGTTTAAGACATATGCATGGAATCAATGAGTTGATCAATGACTTATAACGTATAGTGGGATTATAACTGTTATGTTTTTTAACTTGGTCAAAAATACTTGTGTTATAATACATGCAATTGACTTGGTAATTTTATTGTACCATTAAGTTTTACTTTGTTGGTAAATAGGTAAGCCAAAGACTAGATGATTATCTTAAATATTGTTAGATTTTCTTACAATATTAATTCTAAGGAAATACCATAGTTTTATGGTATGTTCAGTTAAAAGAATCAAAATCTATTGGCATTGTTTGATTCAAGATAACTATAGTTTCTTCCAAAAGCTATCAAGGTTAGTAGAATGAGTATAGATTGAATATACTCAAATAAGACTCCAACCTAGAAGATTGATAAGACACCATTTGTTTATGGAATGTGATGAATCACATTAAGTCTTAGAATGAAGTTCTGAATTTGTTAAACTACTTGTAAAGTTAGTTGTAACAAACTAATATCAGAAACTGTTAATGTGTTTTGTAATATCCCAAAAGGGAATGTATTGATATGACTAAAAGTGATAGTCAATGAAAGTCAACAAGTCAACAACCAGAAGTCAAACATTCAAGAACAACACTCAGCTGATTTTCCCATAATTCAATATCATCCATTTACATTTCATTAGTATAAATACATTGTATTAGTCATTACATTTCATCATTCAACTAGTAACAAAATCCTTTCTATCTTGTAATAATACGATTCATATATCATATAACCAATGTTTTAAAAACCGGGTTTTTAATCGACCCGGTCGAGTCACCGGGCACCAGTTCGACCGCCGGGTCAACCCGGTTTTTCATTTATTATTATTTTATTTTTCCGACCGGGTCAACCGGCTCGATTACCGGGACAACCGGTTCGACCGCCGGGTCTACCCGGGTCAACCCGGTTTTTGTAAAAAAAATTTGAAAAACACCAAACCCGGCCGGGTTTCAAGACCCGGTTGACCCGGTCACTCAAACCCGACGGTCTTAACCGTTAACTCATTTTAGAAACCCGGTTTTGTGGCCGGGCACCGGTACGACCGGTTGAAGTGGCTGGGTCCACCCGGGTTTGAAAACATTGCATATAACAAATCCCTTTGCTAGTTCGAACCTCTATTCTTTCTTGCGAATCCTGCTAACAATACAATTCTTTTTTATTCTTCCTTGAATCTTGGATAGATCATATTACCGACTTAATGTAACAAGGAGACCGATAATACCACAAAAAACATACCCCAAAAATAATTTAAAAAAAAAAGTTATTGTACTTTTCTTAAAAAAAACCAAACAAAGAAAGTGTTAGATGTGACAAAAAAACATCAAAGTGAAGAAAGTAGGCAAAGACAAACTTGTTCAAACTCCTTGTTCATGTTGTCATGTATATCCTCCTCCTACCCAAAATAAAAATAAAAAAAATAAAAACAAAAAGGTGGTCGGTTATTTTCTTCTTCTTTATCAAACCACTCTTCTTCAATTTAATTAATATTTTCTGTTAAATCATCATATCATACCTTCCAGATTCATCTATATATATATTTTTTCTTTCAGGTTCGTAATAATTATTAATTTCGATTTATTTTTTGGGTTTATTATTGCTTTTCATTTTATTATAAATCTATTTGCTTTCATTTATTGACTGTTTGTTATTATTAGTTAGTGTTTTATTTCATTAAATTACTAAAATGTTTTTCATAGCAACTCAAAATACTTGTGATTCTAGGCTTATGTTTGGCACACTTGTAATTGTAGTGTAAAATGACGTAAAAGATAAACGCTTGCTTGCGGTTCATATAGGAGATATAGGAGCCTTTAGAAAACGTATTTTAAACGGTACGAAACGCTCTTTGCCAAAAACAAATAATAGCTAGATTTTATAATGGACCCTGTAAGAGTTGTGGTAATAGAGTAGAAAGAGACGCGATTTGTTAGTACACCCACCATGCGTTTTGTTACTACACTCACCCCCTTGAGACGCGTTGTCCCCTTCATTTTGAAACGACCTAGTTGTGTGGAGAGATGAAATAATATTTGTGTGTGTACGCAGGGGACGGAGCAGAATTTTTTGCTCTCGAGGGGGCACAATTTGATAAATTTTAGAAATTACACTATAAATTGGTACTTGGGGCAAATTACAAAAAAACCCAAATATTTTCAAAATTTTACACTACAAATTTTTTCGCTAGGGGGGCACCTGCCCCCCCTTTATCTCCACCCATGTGTATATGTGAGTGTATTGTGGGGTATATTTGGGTGGTGATGTTGTTGGTTGAGGAGAGAGAAACTGATGTGGCGCTGAGTTGGCGGTGGTGATCGGGGTCACTATTACCACTAGCCTAAGTATATTATGCATAATGAAAAAAAACAAAGTGATTTTTTTTATATAATAACAAAAAGTGGTCTCTTGAAGTTAAAAAAAGAGTTACTTTTTCAGTGTTTTATTGAGGGAACGCAATATAACAACTTACTTTCAAATTTCGTGGGAGGGGTATTTTGGTAATAGTCAAGGTGCTTACATGTCAGCAAAATGTAGGACGAAATTTGAAAGTTGCTTGTTTATAACAGTAGTAAAAAAGTTTTAAAAGTAAGTTGTTATGATATGGTTTGAACCCGTTTGTTAATGATATACTTTGGTAAAAGCATTGTGTTTGTTTTTACAACATAGGAATTTGTTACTTGTGGGTAATGTCATTTAATTACTTTGTTTACACTTTTGGGATAAGGATATTTTATAAATTAAGGTTTAATAATTGTCTTTAAAGTAAATAATACAAGGCTTATATATGTTTTTGTGTAACAGATATTGGGTCGTGGATGGCGACAGCAACTATGGCGACTGCAGCTGGTGCTGCTGCGTTGTTATATTATACGTTAAATAAGAAGCTACAAACGACTCCTACGACGGAAGATGATGACGAAAGTGAGGGTCTTGTGCAAGCTAGTGGTCCTTCAGGTGGTGTTGAGCGAGTTTCTCATAGGCTGATTCAGGCGCCTGCGACGTGGTTGGAAACTATTTCGACGTTGTCGGAGACACTGAGGTTTACTTATTCCGAGACTTTGGGGAAGTGGCCTATTGGAGATTTGGCTTTTGGTATCAGTTATCTGTTAAAAAGACAGGTTAGTATGTGTTTCTTTATTTTTTACTCTATAACACGTGAATGAATTTAAGAAGGTCCAAGTCATAATAAGCACCTATGGCTAGCTTTTCCTCGCAACAATTGTTGGTCTTTCTGGCATTATAGCGTATACTACCGATAAATCATGATAATTGCTTTGTGGGTGGTGATGATTCAATATTAGGGATTAAGTTGATTGGAACATACCCTGTTACGGTTTATGTATTTCTGCTAAAAAAGATGCCCTGGTGTAAGAGAAGACTTCTTAGGAGAAATAGAGAACGGCCAAATTTAGTAGTTTAGAATGGGGTTATGGGGGTAGGCGGTTCGCCTCATATGCTTTTTTGCTGTTTTAACAGTCTGTAGTTTCACGTGGTCCCCTTTTTATAGTTTTACCCTGCTTAGTTTAGGATAAAGTGATTCTTGTATTGGCATGGCACCTTATCTGTTGGGAATGATGCATTGATGCGTGTGGCTCTTGTAGGTGACAAAATGGGCAGGTTGGGTAATGGGAAAGAACGGGTGAAATTGAGTCATGTTGGGTTGACTTGCTCACACTTTTCCAATTCTAGTATCATAGTTAATCAATATATCAAGCACGACAAAGAATTATTACAAAACAATCATCACTTAAAGGAGAATGTAGACACTTGAATACACTTTGGGTGATTTTCAAACAGTTTCTTAAACTGTTTGGTTTTGCCTGTCGAGTTGGACCAGTTACAAATAAAGCTCAACGGAAATTGGACTACTTTCACATACAGGGGTTGAATATTCCCCCTTTCAGTTACTTGTTACAATTATGTACAGTCGAAGTAGAAAGAATGTTGCAAACATGGACACACCTGGAGATAGGATTCGTGAATCGGGTTCTCATTTGAATTCTTCTGGATGTTTCTCGTCAAGTACTTAAGTAGGTGTAATTTTGAACAGCCTTAGTGGTCTAGATGCACAACGTTATAATACCACTTCTCTCAAATAGACAACAATGCGATGATACTTGCTTTGGTTTGGTTGACAGACTGTGGACATTGTATTTCATATAGAGATGATTGTGAATCCTAAATAGAATGTGATCTAGTATTAGTTCTGAACAAGTAGAATGTTATATTCTAGTACAATCATAACCACCAGATTCTGATCATGGTATATATATCTTTTTATGTCTTGGTATGCAGGGTCATTTGCATGTAAGTAGTGTATTTGGGGGTACAGAGAGCCAGCAGCTTAAAGGACCTGCAATAGTTTCCGAGCTTAGATATCTTTTGGATTTGCTGACTCTTTGCTGGCATTTCTCAAAGAAACCATTTCCCGTATTTTTAGAGGAGACGGGCTATTCACAAGAGGATGTTCTTATTCAAGAACCAAAAGCTGGAGTAAGTCTTGTCTGCCCTGCAATCATCTGGTTTCTGATTTTATAATATGACAAGGGCGTGTAATTTACTTTTGTAGTTTGTCTTACTTCTCTCTCTGCTTGCAGATTTTGAAGCCAGCTTTTACCATATTAGTCAACCACAAGACAAAAACGTTTCTTCTATTAATTCGTGGAACTCATAGCATAAAGGATACTCTAACAGCTGCAACTGGAGCAGTGGTACCGTTCCATCATACAGTTGTGCATGAGGGAGGTGTTACTGATGTAAAATTAGGTTATGCTCACTGTGGAATGGTTGCAGCTGCTCGATGGATTGCAAAGCTTGCGATTCCTCTTCTTCTCAAAGCATTTCAAGATCATCCTGATTATAAGCTTCAGGTATTGATCAGAACTTTATATGATTATTCGTGGGTAATCGTTAAAATGACCCTGTATCCTTTCACCAAAAATATAGTTAAGTCAGTATGTCCATGGTAGATTCAGTCTTCCAAGTTTGAAAACGATTCGTCCCTTAACTTATATCAAAATTGAATGAACTTTAGGGATCTAGTTGGTAAATCAATTACAAAGTTTGAGGATCTAAATCACAATTGAAAGTTTTAACCAAAAACTTATAGTAACTCTTTATTTTCTTATATATATATGTTTAACGAGCTAATCCTGGATGCAGATTGTTGGACACTCTTTAGGTGGTGGAACTGCTGCAATTTTAACCTATGTGTTGCGGGAGCAGAAAGAGCTATCCACAACTACTTGTGTTACATTTGCACCAGGTTTATAATCGTATATCTTCCTTGTAAATTATATATCGCAATCGTCCTATGCGTAATATATATTGGTGATTTTTTATGATCAGGGGCTTGTATGACTTGGGAGTTGGCGGATTCCGGAAATGATTTTATTACATCTGTTATAAATGGAGCAGATTTGGTCCCTACGTTTTCAGCCGCTTCAGTGGACGATTTACGTGCAGAGGTGAAGTTGATTTTTTTCGTATTTAAACTTGTTGATTTTAGATACTTTTTTTGAGTGGGATAATTCTCAGGGATTTATTTGTTTGTACAGGTTACAGCATCAGCTTGGTTGAATGATCTGAGGACTCAGATTGAGCATACTAGGATTCTTAGAACTGTCTATCGGTCTGCATCTGCCTTGGGTTCTCGACTTCCATCGATTGCAAGTGCTAAAGCTAAAGTTGCTGGTGCTGGTGAAATTCTCCGTCCTGTATCTAGTGGTACACAGGTAAATCCTGCGTCCTGTTTGTAATGGGGTTAAAATTGTGCTTATTGAGTGAGTTGTGTAACGGGCCAAAACAGGCGGGTCAAGTTGACCCAAACACTCCTCGTTTACATTTTTTTCTATTTTTTATTAAAAAAACTAGTGTGATAAATAATAAAATGATTTAGGAGGTTGTATTTATTACAAATACACTTTGGGCGATTTTTAACTTATTTGACCCGTTAGAGAACAAACTTAACCTGAATTGACCCATTCACTTTTTGGGCTGAAATATGTCATTTTTTTTCTACGGGTCCAAACAAGTAGGACTCACCTGCAACCACATTTTTTTTGTTAGCTTAAAATTTATACCGTATTAGTTGGATTTTAAAAAGAATACTGTTATCATAACAACCAGGGGCGGAACTACATGTTGGTTAGGGGGGGGCGGTGCCCTCCATGGTTCGCCAAAAAATATCAATTTTTAGTGTAAAATTCTTTTTTTTAGGACCATTTTATTAAAGTGCACCCCATTATAAAATCAAATTGCCCCCCACCTTAAGATCAAACAATCTAAAAAACCTTAAATCTCTATTTTAATCTAAAAAAATATCAGTTTTTAGTGTAAAAATTTTTTTTATAACCTTTTTATTAAAGTTCATCACAAATTTTATCAAAAAAAAATTTTTTTTGCCCCCCGCCCTCTAAAATCCTGGGTCCGCCACTGATAACAACAATAAAACGTTTTAAGAGGTTTCATCAAAACACCATTTCACCCGTTCCCTTTCTAGCAGATAGATGTCTGGGATAAAGTATAACCCAAGTTGACCCGTATAAAAAAATTGTGTCGAAATCGGCACCTAAAGACGTGAAGAATTACTAAAGTGAAATTTGCATATGATGATTTGTAGGTTGTGATGAGGAGAGCCCAAACTATGGCTCAGGCTGCATGGTCACGCCCTTCTATAAATATATCGTCATGGGCATGCATAGGTCCCCGCACACCCAGTAGGCAAATGCCAATTCTTCAGAGTCATCTTCTTCCAACGCAGAAGCCCAAAGCATCTCAACAGCTCTGGAACTACCTGTATCTTCATCAGATGACACTAGTGAATGGCATGCTAATGAACATCATAATGAAGAGGTCAACGAGCCTAGTACTCATGAAGACGGAATGACTGAATTTGAATTATGGGAGAAACTAGAACACGAGTTATATGACCAAAGTGAAGGTGAGGAGGCTGATGTGGCAAAGGAAATGAGGGAAGAAGAGGAGGCAGCTATTGCTGAGGGTATTAAAAGCCCGTTGGAGAGCAATACTCCTGAAACAAAAGAGTCGCACAGATTTTTCCCAGCAGGTAAGATTATGCATTTAGTCACAATCCCTCAAGTCGTGACGGAGAGTGAAAGCTCCTCAAGTGACTCGGATAATGATCAGGATCGGGATCGGGATCGGGATCGGAATCAGGATCAGGATCATGATCATGTGGTAGAAGACAAAGTAGGGATATTTCTAACCTCACGATCGTTGTACAGTAAAATTAGATTATCACATAATATGATAGCCGACCACTTCATGCCTGTTTATAGAAGACAGATTGAAAAACTGATACAGGAACTCGAGAAAGAAGAGACATCATTGAAAACTCGTAGTAGTTCTGAAGAAATCGAAGTAGTGTTGTAGCAAAATTTTGGTGAGAGTCTTCTTGTACATATTATAGAGGTTGAGACTTGAGACATCATCTCATAATTTGTTTTCACCTGCAGACTGACATACTTGTCCTGTTTGTTGTGTTTATAAAGGAACCAAATTTTGTTGCTTCCGCCATCTCATACAATTTCGGGATCAATATTACTGTTTAGATCATTTCATATACAATTTATCAAGTCTTTCAATATGGATTGAGCTCAAGCTCAAATGATGCATGGGTTCTTAATAAGTTTCAGTTGGTTTTTTAAATGATATCCACTCAACTAAACATTGGTCCTTGCAAAACAATAGATCACTCTGAAACACAGCTATTGAGTATCGAAGAAAATCATTCAGTACTGTATAATTCCGCCAACTGTGTGTTCTAATAACCCTGCTAAAACATGTCAACCGGGATTTAGCGGAAGCATAAGCAGTTCAAATTTATTATCGGATACTTAATAACTTATAGGATTGTGGATGCACCTAATCAAAGTCCGAAAATAAGTTTTAAAGGCACTTCAGTACTTTCAAGCAGAGTAGCATTACACCATTGATTAAGGACCTGGTTTTGGGGGGGCTAATACACAATAAAAAGATGAAGCATGTGATGAGATAAAGCATGTGATCATTGCCAGTTCATGTAGAAAGAGAGAACGAGCCAAGAGGACCAACGCTGAAGATTTTGATGCAGAGGAAGGAGAGCTACTTAAAGAGGAAAATGAACAAGAAGAAGAAGTCTTTGATCAAGTTCGTTCTTTTGACGTTATTGATCAGAACTAGTAGAGGTGGCAATATGGGTTAGTTGGTTAACGGGTCTCAATGGGTAACTGTGTTACGGGTCAAATTGGGTGATTACGCCATCAGAAAGAACTTTTAACATATTGCCAGTAAGATCTAATGTTTTTAGACACTTGAAGCAATCAAAATACTCGTGTGGGAGCGTGTTACACAATCCTGAATAACGAGAACCTCCTGTGGACAGTCACGAAAGGACTGAATTGAAAACATGTAAAGCCTTTCTGAACTCTTGGGAGGAACAGGAAATGTAGCACTGTCTTTGTGTATGATGGTCAGATAACGGTAATGTCTCCCAACCCTTAAGTCCTGGTTTTGGTCTACTTTATTACGAGTTCCTGAGACTATCAAGCACTCATTTCCCATCAAATCACAGGCGACGTCATGAACCATGTCATGCATTTTAAACCTCAAAACGGTTCAATCATCCTTTTTTCTTTACGTATCTTGAAAAAGGGACCGCCTTATCAAACTATCCAAGTACCCACTGCATTATTTCCAGTTCGTATCATTCATCTGAACCATGACAGCCTTGGGACATCCAGACTTGAATCAAGTTACCTGCGTCTATGGCTGGTGGTAAGTCGTAGGAACTCAACAGCTAAGGGCGCGAAAGACTCACGTTCAACTTGCCATTCCATATATTGTCATTTAAAACATGCTCCTAATCCTGTTTGGTGTCTTGTAACATCATGACACTCCCCAGAGTCTTTGCAGCAAGAGGCAAACCCTTGCACTTATCGGATATCTCCCTCCCGATAACCTTCAAATCGTCATAAAACTCGTGGGTCCTCTAGCGGATGCACACACATCACCTCATTGTAACACAACATAATAATTACAGTCACATTATTTTCCATATCATCTTTGCATTAAGAAATTCCTACAAATTCTGAATGCAAGTAATGAAGAAACATATGAAAGAATATCCTAAATCCTGGGTCTTTTGGTAAAGAGTTTGCAATAATCTTTTTCACCGTAGTTGATATATATAGATGTAGGTTTTAAATTTGTCGAGACTCGAAAATCATAGTTGATGAATGTCAAACAAACATTACATCTTCTGATTTTCAGTTCTGGAGTTTATTTCCAAATGTGATCCATCACAAACATGCTTTGCTTGTAAAACTCGATATCCTATTAGAGCAATCAGCATTCCAAAAATCGGCATTATGCTCTTATAGCAATGTAGGTACACCTTAATGTTAGGCTGTTAGAGGTATTCCTATATCTAAATGACTTATTCATTCTGAATGACTGAATCTATTCAGTAAGTAACATGAAATGTCAAGACATTCATCTGCGTATAATTAGCTAGGCGCCTATTTCACATTGTAAATCAACCCGTGAAAGTTCATGTGATTGCTAAAATAAAAGTATATAAAACCAAATTCCCATGAGTAATATGCAAAAAATCTAAAACATTAAATTTAATAATGGAAAAGAAGATGATGATGAATTAAGCGCTTTAAGTTCTTGCAAGAACACCAACTTAACCTGAACTGATCATCTGAATTGCAGCCATCGTACTCGTCAGGAATACTACTCCAAGAATTAGTCAGCGTTTCCCACTTTTCAGTATGCGGATTTCTTATTTCAATATCTTTAATCGGATGTCTTGTCTTTTTCATCATCCTCCTTAACATCATCTTGGAGTCGCCATAACCTTTGTGCCTATAATTCGCCTTAACTTGAATTGGATAGCAAATCGAAAAAAATAAATCAAGAAGCGTTGAGTGCTGCCATATGGTTATTTGTTTAAGCGATAGCTGTTGCACGTTCCTAGTTGGAAACATAACCCTTCTTCTGAGATCATCAAGGTCGATGTTCAATGACCGCACAGAAAGATCTTTTATTTCAATGTCAAAGTTGCTTGATAAACTGAGTGCTTCTCTCATTTTCAGAAAGAACGAAATATCAATGGAATCGGAATTGTTAAAGTTTAGTATGAGTGTAATATGCTCGGGAGTATTAGCTGGAAACATAAGACTAGGCATTTCCTGGCCATCGTAGGAGAAAAAAAGTAACCTTGAAGCGTAAACTTGTATGTTGATTTGCTCCTTGTTCCACAACAACTTAAGAGTCAATCTCTTTAAGGTATCACAAGTGATGGTTTTCAATTTAAAGAAATACATCGTAAGGGTCAAACTCTCAAGAAAAGGAAAATTTGATTTGATCATGTCGGTAAATGTATCATCTATGACCTTCGCACGCTCCCTAATGAATTCATTTTGAATGTATACTCTGGTTCAGCGTGGTAATGAAGCAAGCGAAGAATTGGGACATCATAAATTTCCAAAAAGTTGTTATTTTCGGCATCTACTATTTCTATTCTCAATTCGCGAAGATAACGAAGGTTTTTAACCTTAATAATCTCAAAGTCATGGTAGAGTAAAATAATATTTATCCTCTCAAGTAAGCTACAAGAACAAATTATGTTATTAAGTGTGTCTTCACTACTAATGCGGACATTTACCAACTCGAGTACTATACTCGTAGGAACGGAGACTTGATCACAAGATTCACATACACCCATGCGGGATAGGGCCAGAACCTATCATCAACTACTATACTTATAGTATTTAGGCTTTCACAAACTATCTCAGCAGCAAATTTATAGTAAGACATATAATATTCAACCTCGGCAATTTTCTTATTGAATATCAGAGAGTTGCACTACAGCAGCCACAACAAACAAGAACAAGAATCACGATGTTGCTGCCAAACACGCAGATTTATTATTGAAGAAACTAACACAAAACTTCAATTCGGTACAAAGGTAATTCCCTACCCTCCACGGTATATATAGACTAACCTATTCTAGTTAGACTATAACTAGGATTACACTTTAAAACCTAACCTAAACCAATAAGGACTACTCCATGTTTAGGATAACCTTAGACTAATTGGACTAGCACTCCAATTATCATACAGAAACCTGATCCACGCTATAAGCCACAATCAGACTTCGATTAGGAATTCATCAACAATCACCCCCTGAATTTCTGAGTCGAAGAGGGAAATTCTTGCACTCCAAGTAATGACCTCATTTCCTTGAACTTTATACGCGCCAAGGCCTTCGTTAACGGATCTGCTCTTTGTTCTTCACCCGATAATGCGTTCTACTATTACGCGCGTTCTCCACACACTCACGAATGAAATGATATCGAGTGTGGATGTGTTTGCTTTTACCATGAAAGACTGGGTTTCTTGTTAATGCGATGGCTGATTTGTTATCAACTCTTATTAACACCTTTTGTCTTTCCAACCCCGTCACTTCCGCCAATAACTCCCTTTAGCCAAATTTTGACACACGCACTGCAGTGGCTGCCATGAACTCAGCTTCACAAGAAGATAATGCCACGGTAGCTTGCTTTTGTGAGCACCATGTAATAGGTGATGTACCAAGGTAGAATACATGTCCAGTGGTGCTTCTTCCATCATCAATGTCAACATTATGACTACTATCACTATATCCTACCAATTTCATGTCATTACCCGTTTGTATTCAATTCCAAATGAAATTGTACCTTTAAGATAGCGTAGGATTTTCTTGATAGCATGAGCATGTGATTCTCTTGGACTTTGCATATATCGACTAACTACTCCAAGTAGTAAGTCAAATCTGGGCGAGTGTGCAAGAGGTAACGTAAAGAAACCTACTACCTTCGATATTGAGTAGCTTCTACGGTTCATCTTGACTTTTCGACAACTTGAGATCCTTTTCCATTGGATATAAAGTTGCATTGCAATCTTCCATACCAGCTTCTTTTAAGATTTTTAGTGCATATCTCTCTTGCTTGATCTTGATACAATCCTTCTCTTGTGATACTTCTATACCCAAGTAATAAGTTAACTCACCAAGATCCGACATTTCAAATTGAGATGCCATCCTTTTCTTGAACTCATTGATGCAATCTAAGCTTGTCCCAATCACGAACAAATCATCTACATAAACCGCAACAATGATAAATTCTCCCTTGGTTACCGCTTTATAAACCGCCTTTTCTTGCATGCATTGTTGAAAACCCATCTCCTTTAAAGTGCCATCTAGCTTTATGTTCCATGCCCTTGGAGCTTGCCTTAGGCCATACAATGATTTAGCTAGCTTATACACTTTTCCTTCCTCTCCTGGTTTTTCAAAGCCTTCGGGTTGAGTAACATAAACCTCTTCCTTTAAGTCACCATGAAGAAAAGCCGTTTTGACATCCAAATGATGAATCTTCCATCCTTTCCCGGCTGCGAGAGCAATCAATAGCCGTATGGTCTCGAGTCGAGCTACTCGCGCGAACACTTCATCAAAGTCAATTTCGGGTTGTTGTACATAGCCTTTAGCAGCAAGCAGCTTTGAACTTCTTGATTGTGCCATCGGCGTTTCTTTTGATCTTAAACAACCACTTTAACCGGATTGGTTTAATACCTTTAGGAAGAAAAACGAGTTTCCAAGTATTATTCTTAACAATGGAATCAAGCTCGTTTTGCATTGCTTTGACCCATTGTGGTTTCAATTTCGCTTCATTAAAATTCCTTGGTTCCTCGTCAATTGTCAACATAAGTTCATTAATGTTAAGTTTATAATCACCTAACCTCATTGGTAAAACCTTGTTTCGAGTTGACCGACGTGTCGCGATAGGAATTGTACCATTACCAGGTTCATGGGTACCTGTTACTGTAGCATGAACAGTAGCAGTAGGTGTTCTCGGATGAACAGTAGGTGTTGAGTGAACAGTAACTGGTATCGTGTTGTTGTCGTGACCTATTGTAGTCTGTTTGTTTTTAGTAGTTTGAGCTTCCTCATTCACCACCTAATCATCATCATTTACATGTATATCATTCCAAAAAGTAGTTGACATACTTGGTTTGAATCCTCAGATTTCGTAGTCCAATTCCAACCTCTTTTCTCATCACAAACAACATAGGCGCTGATTATAATCTTGTTTTCACGTGGGTTGTAAAGTCGAAAACCTCCTGAACCTGGTTCTTTTCCAAGATAAATCAATGGTTTCGACCTATCATCAAGCTTTTTCAGGTGCTTTGAAACAATTCTTTCATGTGCAATACAACCAAATACCTTTAAGTCTTCAAGGTTCGGTTTTTCCCCATAAAACTTCTCGTATGGTGTGACTCCTACCAATGCTCGCGTAGGTGTTCTATTTATTATAAATGTTGCATGTCGAACCGCTTCACCCCAAAATCGATTTGGTACACCTCTTGCCTTCATGAGACACCTTGTCATCTCAAGTAAAGTACGGTTTCGTCGTTCCACAACTCCATTTTGTTGAGGTGCATAAGGAGCCGTCAACATACGTGTTATTCCTTCTTGGTCACAAAACCGATTAAAGTCATGTGATGTAAATTCACCACCTCTATCTGTATGGAATGTCACAATCTCTTTACCCGTTCGTTTTTCAATTGACGTCTTGAATCTTTTGATTACTCCAAACGCGTCACTTTTGTGCTTCAAAAGAAAAGACCACATGTACCTAGAATAATCGTCGATAAGAACTAGGATATAAGAGTTACCTGCTTGAGTGGGAGGATTTATCGGTCCACATATATCCCCATGAACCATCTCAAGTAATTGTGAAGCTCTATATGTTGCTTTCTTAGAGAATGACTTCTTTGTTTGTTTTCCAACCATGCAAGACTCGCATATTTGATCTTGATGCTTAATTACCGGTACCCCTTTAGATAACTTGTGCATCAAATTCGCCGCACCAAAACCGATATGACCAAGTCGCACGTGCCACAACCATGACTCTTCATCAATGTTAGCTTGCAAACAATAAGGTTTCCCAACTTGTAGTTGAGCCTTGTAAAGACGATTTGCGCTTCGCGGGACTTTAATTAAAAAACTTCCACAACTATCATGCATGGTTAGGAAATCACCTCGTATCCTAATATCACAACCGGATATTGAAGCTTGTCCAAGACTTATCACATTACTACGAAGAGCGGGAATGTAATAAATATCTTTTAGCAACTTTTGTTTCCCATTTTTCCCTTGAAACAAAATAGAGCCTTTTCCTTTTATACTTACACACGAACCGTCTCCAAATCTTACACGACCTGTTATATTTTCATTTAACTCAGAAAAGTATGACTAATTACATGTCATGTGATTACTTGCTCCGTTGTCAAAGTACCATACATCATCTTCCTCGGTGTTGGACTCAATCTTTGGAGGAGTAAACTTTTCTTCATTCATGAAAACCGTTTCTTGAACCAAGTTCATCATAAAGAATGTACCTTCTTCATGATTTATGTCTCTCTCTTTTGTCTCACTGAGGTTTACTTCATAGTCTCGTTTTCGATCTGGGCATTTTGAAACAAAGTGTCCGTACTTATCACAACGGTAGCACTTTATATGTGAGAGGTCACGTTGCTCCTGTTTCTTACCTTTTTGCTTATTATCTTCACGGTTTTTCGAGGAGTCACGTTGACCTTGGTTTTGATAGTTGCCCCTACCACGTCCTTGACCACGACCTCGACCACGACCTCGAGAATTTAAACCACGTCCTCTTCCTCCACTTGTGTCATTATTCCTATTGGAACTTTCCGTCCTAGCATAAAGCAACTTTTCTTGAGCATCATTTGCTTTATCATCTTCTTTCACTCTGTCTTCATACGCTTTCAATCTACCAACCACATCCTCAAACCCCGTTGTTTTAAGGTCTAAAACTTGTTCTAGGGCTGCCACGATATGGACAAAACGTCTAGGAAGACTTGTGAGAAACTTCTTTACCAGCTTGTGTTCCGACATGACTTCTCCAAGCGTGGCTGACTTAGAAGCAATACCCGATAGCGTTGAGGCATATGCATCTATAGTACCGTTATCTGACATCTTCAGATTCTCGAACTCCGTAATTAAGGTTTGAAGCCTAGCTTCTTTCACACGATCAGCACCTAAGTTACGAGTTTTTATTGCATCCCACATCTCCTTCCCGGTTTTCAAATTCCCAATTTGCAAAATCAGGTCTTCTGGTATTGATTGAAACAACAAACCTTTAACTATGTTATTCTTCTTTGGATCGTCTAAGCCCGGATCGACTACATCCCAGACACCATGAATTCCAAGAAGTACCTCCATACGCATCCTCCATATGGTGTAGTTAGTTGATGTTAACATTGGGCACTGGAACGTCAAATTGGATTCCTTTGTTGGTGGTGGTGGTGGGTTAGAACCTGATGGATCTCCAGTCATCCTGGTTCTTCTTCTGGATCGCGAATAGGTTTGTAATGGAGAATTTTCCAGCCCTTATGTCATGGCTAGAACTAGTTTAAGACAGTGAGACAATCAACAGTCTTAAAGACTGTTTCAGCTTAATGTCTAAGAAGAGAGAAATTGGGCTGTGATTGGGCTCCAAACACAGTGGGCTGTAATTAACGACTTACCAACAGGTTCACAGGTTTTTAAGTCGTTTCTTTTTAAGGTTTCTGTAACCCTAAATCGTTGATATCTGGTCACAGTTCTTCAGGTCTAACCAACAGGATCACAGGTTAGTACGTTTCTTCACAAGCTCTAGATACCAATTATTGAATATCAGAGAGTTGCACTACAGCAGCCACAACAAACAAGAACAAGAATCACGATGTTGCTGCCAAACACGCAGATTTATTTATTGAAGAAACTAACACAAAACTTCAATTCGGTACAAAGGTAATTCCCTACCCTCCACGGTATATAGACTAACGTATTCTAGTTAGACTATAACTAGGATTACACTTTAAAACCTAACCTAAACCAATAAGGACTACTCCATGTTTAGGATAACCTTAGACTAATTGGACTAGCACTCCAATTATCATACAGAAACCTGATCCACGCTATAAGCCACAATCAGACTTCGATTAGGAATTCATCAACATTTCTTACAACATATTGTTAGGCAAAGCTTCTTGAGAGCGTTTCGTGAAGCTAGTGCTTGAATCCATTTATAAGCTAAAGATGGCCAGTTGTAGATGTCCAAGTGAAGATGAAAACATTCGATTGACAAGTTGTTATTGAGATACTGTAAAATAGCGTGATCAATCAACTTAATATAGTCTGTTACTTCTTTTTCGGTTTGAGAATCACGAGATAAACATTTAGTAAACCTGAGGGTAGGGATGGTAGACCAAGCGTGTAGCCATGACTTGGACAAGACACATGTGCGGGCAGCATCTTTTGCGTGCAAAAGTGACTGTATATGGTGGATTAATTCTGACGGACCATGTTTGAATTGTGGCGTGGTCTCTTCTTCTTTCTCAACGATTTCGCAACTATGATGAAAACACCCTTCTAAGAATTTGATAATCATCTTGCAGACTAAAAACGTTTAAGTAGAAAAAACAAATGAAATCCTTTATAAAACCTTTTTTTTTTCAAATATTGGATTTTATTTGAAAAATCTTTTCTTAAAAAGATGGATGTATCTTAATATAAACAGTTACCTCTTATATTCAAATGCTTGTGTAAAAAGTTACCGAGCAATATCCAGGCTACATAACACATTTGTTTTTATTTTCTTTCGATGTGGGACATAAACTCTACCCAACAACATCAAGTTTTTACGACTCTAATATGTTGAAACAATCGATTTCGTCTTTGTAAATTTTATATCTGATTCCAATCACTAATGTATCATGAGTTGCTAAAGCTATGGTCGAACAAGTGAATCCAGATCGTTCAAGGGACTGTGGTGAATATCAAACAACACTTGGTCTTGTTCGTGATTCAGTTGATGGAAAGAAGTTCTTGTTGGTGTTAGACAGTGTATGGGAAGAGGATCAAAATGGTTTAAAGCCGTTATTCGTAGCAGTTAAAGGAGGTGCACCAGGTTGCACGATCTTGATCACTAGCCGAAATGAAGGGGTTGGAAAAAAGATTGAATCGAGTTAGGTGGCGGCAGTATTGTTTTCGGTTCCTTCACGAGTTTTCATGCACAATTTGAAAGAATTATCTGATGAACAACACATTTGGATCGTTTTCACCCCAAAAAAGACAAGACCGCTTTATGTTCAAGCAGTTTTAGTTAATGTAATAGCTTTAGCAACTCTTTTTCCATCAAATGTTTTTCCAACAGAAATAAACCATATTTTGAAATCGAAATCTTGTACTCTAACACTGATGAGTGTATAAATACTCATCATTTTTGTACCAATTAAACTGCAAAAACATCTGAAAACACTCAGAAATGCATCAAAATGATTAAAATATCACAAATAAGTGTTTTATGTGTTTTAAATGCAAAAATACCAAAAACAGGTGAAAAACGTATCAAGTTTGCATAATTGGCAGTTTTAGTCCCTCAAGTTTCAAAAATTGTCAAAACTAGTCCCTGGTAATTCAAAAACTTGTAAAATGTCATTTAAGGTCCATGGGATTCAAAAGTTGTCAAAATAAACCTTTTAAAGTTTAAAATTTACAAAATGACAACTTTAGTCCCTGAACTTTGAAAAATGTCATAAATAGTCCTTGGTGAATTTAAAAATGGAAATTTATCAAAAATAAACCTTGTACTATTCAATTGTGGCATAATTGGTCCTTTATGATAACTTTTGGAAAATTACATGTTTGGTCCCTCAAGTTTCAAACTTGACAGTTTTGGTCCTTGGACATTTAAAATGGAAAATAATTACATGTATGGTCCTTGGTTTATCATATTTGGCATAATAGGTCCTTGGAATAACTTTGGCAGAATTACACATTTGGTCCTTGGGCTTGTATTAATAATAAACCAAACCGGACCCTATATATTATCCAAATCCAACCCAGCTGGCCCAAAACCAAAACCCGGCCCATATTTTAAAATTTGAAATACCGCCACCACTGTAGCACCCTCTCCCTCACCCTGCATACTGAAACCGTGGTTTCACCACCACTTTCCACCCACCTTATCCCCGATGTCTACCCACTACCTCCACCTCCACACTAGTCCAGGAACAAATAACACACCTTCTACACACGCTTATCAAATCTTGTTATTTCCAACTTGGCGCCAAAAAGTGAAAATCAAAGGATCGTGATCACTTTGACCTATCTAATGGTGGGAAATGATCAGAGGAGAGAGGGGAAGCTTTTGGATGTCCATAAAAGGGAAAAGAAGCAAGGAAGAAGACCAAGTAAAGTAGTTTTAGTTTTTACATGTCGTAGGTAGTTTATATTTAATTTCCAGTGTTTATTTAAGCTTTCAAGTTTTGTATTAAGTAATCTCAGAGTGTTATAAACCTATTTCAATAATCAATTTCAAGTTTTCTTTTCATTTCCAGTTTATGTAAAATTTCAAGATCAAGAAAATTTCATGTTAAGTTGAATGTTGTTATAATTTGTTGTTAAGTATTCAAAAGCTCATATAAGCTCTTATAAAAGCTTTTCTAAGCTTTAGTATCCTTAAAACTCAGTTTAGATTCAAAATAGAAAAATTCACAAAAATCAAGAAAAAATAGTGAGAAAATAAAAATCCAGTGAAAATGAAGATTAAAGACTGAAGCAAGGTTGAATTTGGATTGCTTATTGGTTTAGTGCTTCTTGGGAAGCTATAGGATCTATTCTCAGACCTTGGTTCCCTGTTTATGCTTGAATCTCATCTAGTAAGCCTTTTCTTTGATTTTTACATTTTCTAGTATAAGTCCTTAACACCTGTTAATTTTGGTTTAAACCTGTTTAAATATAGTTATTACAAGTTAATTAGTAGATTTATCAGTTTAAAAACTTGTTTTAGTTCTTAATGCTTCACAACTGCTTCTAAAAGGGGTGTTTGGATTTGGTTGATAATTTGTGTTAAAGGTTGGTTTATCAGTTTAAAATACTTGGTATAAGTTTGTTTAGGTATAACTTACTCATATTAGTCAATAGTTTGTATCTACATACCATTAAAGTCAAAATCATCTTAAAACTGTCTTAAGTTAATAATCTGTTAAGATCTTAGAATACAAATTACATCAAAGTTGTTTATAACTAGGTACTATAGCTTAATCTCACCTTAGTATAGCTTATTATAACATATACAATCACTAGAATCAATCACAAGTTCATAAAAGTCAAAGTGCTAGTGTAATAAAAAAAAGTCAAAATTTCTAAATACCCGTTTTTGAATTAAATAGATAATTTCAGTGTGAGTTTAATAGTGAGTTTTAGCTTAAAAGCTTTTGGGATATTAAAGTTTGGCTGCGAAACTTAATTAGAAAAATACTAGTTCATTGTCGGCTAATCAGCTTTTAAGTGCTTATTTTCTATCTTCTTTTGAATACATTCTGAAATGGTGCCCTTGACACGCGATTTAAACCCATCTTCACAAGCTTGTCAAAAGCTATTTATTGAGAATTAGCTTGTGATTTTTGGCTTTTTGAGAAGCTAACCTAGCTGTCTCAAGGTTTCAATTTTTATTTTTCACTTATTAGCTTATTTAATTAGCCTGCTAGTTACTTTTATTCTTGTCCATTTCATTCAGTCCAATAATTAGTCAAGTGTTTTCAAGCTTTTGCATAAGCTCATTATAAGCTCATTTGTGGATATCACAGTTAGAATCTTAGTTTTTTAGAGAGCTTAGTTGGTCAACTAGTTAGTTCAATTGCTTATTTTCATTTTGTAGCTTAATTCAGTGCTTAAAAATAAGTTAGAAACTGCCTAGTAAACTAAAAAGTTCACTGTGTAACCAGTCATGCTTGTGTTTATTTAGTGCTTATTCAGTGCTTATTTAAGTCATTTTGCTTATTCAGTTGTTAAATTAGCTTATTTAAAGTTACTTAGCTTATTTTCATTCAAACTTTTGCTTATTTTCTAACTTATTAAACATCTTTGCTTAATCTTGTGCTTATTTTCTTCCTTTCATAACTGTTGAGATAAATAAGCTAATACTGAGCTTATTAGTCATTTTTACAAAAAGTTCCAGTTGTGAAAAGTGCTTATTTCATTGTTCTTAATAAGTTTTAATAAGAAAAAGTCAAAAAAAAAAATAGTTAGCAAAAAGGAGTTGCTGGGATTCGAACCCTGGCCACCCAGCTCACCACACCACACACACACCATCTGCCCTAGGGTCTTTTTCAGTTTTCTTTTGCAACATTTAGTATATAACCTTTTTGTTTCCAATAAGCTTATACGAGCTATTTAGCTTATTTCTAGCTTATTTCAACTAGCTTTTTCAACTTTTGTATTTTTTATAGAATTGTATTAGTATAAAGTATTTTATATAAAAGTTTCAGATTTTTCTAAATAGTTTTAGTATTTTTAAACATTTAATTAGTGTAAAATCTTATTTAATTCATAATAAAAAATATAAAAGTCTAAAAAATATAAATCTTTTTTCTAAAATTTTATTTTATCATATAATACGTAATAAAATTGTTTTTACACTTGTAGGACTTTTATTTCATAAATTTTACGTTTTTGCTTGCGCACTCGCGTAATTTTTAGACTTAACGTACGTTTTCATTTTAAATCACGTTTTTAGATAATTTAAGTTTACGTTTTAGTTAAAATAGTTTATTTAAGATATTTTGTTTTATAAAATCACAAAAACATCATTGTAAAAATAGTGATAGCGTTTATTTAATATATTTTAGCTTTTTAATTTTCTTAATTTGCATTTAAGTCGCTGTAATTTATTAATCTTTTCTTTAGGTATAATTATCCATCAAAATCCTTACTGATCACTATCCTTAGTGATTATTCGACATCTGTCTGTGTGAAACACCAATTCATCCTCCGTGGGACTTAACGACCAAGGAATCCACTATATTCCTCTGATCTAAATTGCATTTGCCGAGCCATGCTTAAGTTTGTTACGGTTGGCCATTCACAAGTGGCCGGCTTGAGTGATTTAGCTTGACGGTTTGGAGCGAATCAAACACAATAAAATATCAACTGAGCTAAAGTAGTCTTCCCCCAAATAAAGACTATTGGCGCGCTACCCTCCTTTGCTAACTTGCTCAAAAGATCATTTTTCTCAAAAGCTCTACCATATATAGCAGAAGGTCAAGTCCTCGACTAATAGTAATTTGTCAAACAACGATATATAATTAATCAGAATACCATCAGATGAGTAAATTCGCAGCATGTTGTTTTATTAAAGAGTTTGGCCATATACAAACATCCAACAACCATGATACCAAATAGTGGTGAAGATTACAAACGCATCAGATAACCATGAACTCATAAAGGAGCTTAATTTTTTTTTTGCGGTAAATGCTATGTAGCAGCACCACAATGATGGATAACATCCAGAACCATACCAAGAGTGGCGAGGTAATAAGCTTTTCAACATAAAGAACCCCTTTATTAGCCTCGCAACCCGATGCTGACAAACCTAACTGTAACATATAATCAACAGCCACACACATGATACTTACACCATCAGACTATAACATAAACAAACCACATCGTCAAAGCTTAACTAAACTGTTAACCTTAATGGCCTCAATAGCATATTCAACCTGAAACAACCGGACTTCAGGAGAGAATGTGTTGACACACCTATTATACTCGGTTCTACATTTGATCAACATTAACTTGCATCATGTCTATTTGTAACATGTTATGATATCCGCAATATGTTTCCTATGGTTAACAGTTCATTTATCATAACACTTTCAACTTAACCTGTGTCAAAAGGATGAATGCAAAATTGCGCTACATGGGATCCCATATAAGATCAAAAAATAAGTAAAAAGGAAAAAAGACATTAACATTAATCAAGATATAAATAATATACATTCAGCATTAATAAGATCACTAAACCATAGCGTTAGTTTAATACAAAAGTTAATTCTCGATACTAGTCCTAATTAGATACATATTGACCACGTCTAACCTTGCTTGCACATAACAAATCTCCGAAGCTGTTAACAATCTTCAAACTTTTCAACACAAATCTCATCATGTGCCAAGAAAGGACGAAACAGAAGACATAGTTAACATAACAGGGCTTGACTTTTAAATAGCCAAAAGCTAAAAATCATTGATTATTTGAGAAACTATATCCACGTGATTTTAAACATAAAAAAATATGATAACCTAATAGTTTCACTTATAGATAATCAAAAAAAAGCAAACACACATTTATTGTTCAAACTTATAAATTAAACAACCCAAACATTTGTATTCTCAAAAACAATCAAATCAAACAACAAAAAACTTCGACCGCTTATCAGAAGGTATCACATGACATAACAAATACACAAAAGCAAAAGTTCAAAAAGATGACTAACTAGCCAAATATTATGAAGGTAGTCTAAGCCACTGGAGTGGTTCTCTAATACAACTGTTGTGTCTTTGGTGTCTCATATACAACTCTGTAGTGTCTCATTGTTATAAGATATATCCATTGATGAGTAGGTAGGTACGAAAGTAGATACATCATTGATGAGTAGGTAGGCACAGAAGTTGATATGTCATTCTTAAATATGGTGACCCTTGGGTGTTTTTTGAGATCTGCAACCACCTCTCGCACCGTTTTCTTCATTGCAGACTTCCCAACTTTCTCTTTACCGAGATCCAGGCTATCGAGACGGTCTAGAACGTCCTTCTTGCTAATTTCGGTGACATCCGCTTCCTTCCTGATGGCCTTCACCGCATCATCCGCGATGTTTCTGCGACTCTTCTCCTTAACACGCTGCAAACATCACTTTATTAAAAACCCTTATTATTATTATTATTATTATTATTATTATTATAAAACATCACTTTATTAAAAACTCATAGGATTTACAAGAAATTGGTGAGAAGCTAGAAAAAAACCAATGGGCCCCACACCTCTAGCAATAGCAAAATCAATCCTATTAAAAATATGAACCGCAGCACGTGCCCCAATGTCTTGAGTCATAGAGAATCGTCGAATACGCTTTAGTAGGGTTACTCGCTTCCTCTCAAGTTCTCCAAAAGAAGAGAATGAAAAAGGGAGGAAACCATATCCAATATCCACACATTTAGCATCGTATTTGACACGTTTACGTTGTGCGGCATCAATAACCGCACGCCCTGGCATAAAATCAATCATCCCAGACTGCGTCAAGGGCGACAACCCCGTGAGATCAACACATACATCACGCCCACCATCCCAAGAATAAAGTAATATATCAGCCGGTCGTAAGGATCTTTCCCTATCTCTATAAAGCCCAATATCCACCTCCTTACGAGCTGAAATTCCGGACTGAGAACAAATATCAACAAGAACATCACGCACAATGTTTAATGCCAACAATACCCGCACATGAAACAGTGATCCCATAAATATCTCCAAAAAAACCCTAGAACAATTTGTGAACACGGTACTGAACAGTGAAAGAGGAACGCCCAACCGATAGCGCAGAACACACAACGATAAGTCCGGCATTCATAGTTTGTCCCGGTCGATATCGGAGCCACCCTAAGCCAATCTGAAGTATGATCCCTCTTTAGTGAGCTCCATAACGCCATCTGTCGAGGAGATAAATGGAATGTAGATTCAACAGTTTGGGTAACCCGATCGAAATATATATCTGTCAATTTCTTCATAAGTTTAGGGGCAGCGACCTCGCTAGGGTTACTCAAAAGGTCAATATCCATATTCACATTAAAAGTACATAGAGCATCATCAAAAGAGGGACCCGCAGTTACAATACCAGAAACATGGAGAAGCTTAGTCTGTAGGCTAGCAGATTGAAGTCTAGAAGCAAGGAAGGCATAATTCAAGACATCACCTGCATAGATATTATTATTATTATTATTATTATTATATAAAAACACTTTTATTAAAAACTCATAGGATTACAAAAAATTAGTGGGAAGCCTCGAAACCAACTGGGCCCCCACACCTCTAGCAATGGCAAAACCAATCCTATTAAAAATATGAACTGCTGCACGCGCTCCAATTATTATTATTATTATTATTATTATTATTATTATTATTATTATTATTATTATTATTAAGTTTATTATTACTAGTATCCATTGATGAGGTAAGCAACCTCATTTTTTTGAACTAAACCTACAAAAGCAATGAAAAGATTACAATTTTGCTAAAAGGAATGTTAACTTTATACAAAGATAAGGATTTTTAAGTGAAAGTTTTAATAGCTAAATTCTCAAATCATGAGAGGTAAGTTGATTATACGTGATCGGGTACTTTCTCAATATCTAAGTGAATTGGTTTGTTTCCTCAAAATAGCTAAAGAAACTTTGATCGCATATGAAGTAAACAGACTGCAACCACAACAACTACTACTACTAACTATTATAATGACATGAAGTTATTATTCTTATTATTATTAACAACAATTAACATTGGAGTCAGTTTATTTATGAATCTAAACATCAGCAACAACTTATCATAATGTCATAAACATGTTATTATTATTAAAGTGACATAGAAAGACATAGCTGCAATCACTTTTTAAGAATCAAAACATCAAAATTCACACATTAGCAAAAGCTTAAGACGACAAATAGATTCACTTATAGATATTAAAAGATTTCTGTATTGTTTTCACCTAAGTTGGGATAGCAAAACAATTAGAGGTGATCATTAGCATCAAACGTTTGTTAAATACACAGGACTACATATTCTATCAACAAATCAATTAATCCCTAGCATCAAATGTTTGTTAAATACATAGGAGTATACAAGTTGATCATTAGAGCACATTTAATTCACATTATTATTTAACAAATAAAATCCAATGGAGTTTTTGACCAGAATAGTGTGTTTTCAAAAAATTTACAATTTGGGTGTTTTTGTTAAATAATAGTGTTTTTTAACGAGTTTATTCCATTTAATTTTGGTAATTTTGGTATTAGAGGCCTGCACCTTGAGTGTTCACTCTAGAACTTGGCTCATATGATGCTTCGGATGAGAAAACCAAACGTGCCTGTCCCAGAATATCATCACATCCAAGTTTTACGGAGCCTACAGAGCTCATTGTGAGGATAAAAACCTACAAAATCAATGTAAACGACAATGAAAGATTTGAACCATAAAAATTTAGTTTTGATACCTCTCACAACCAATACACATACTGTATTTATAAAAATTTAGTTTATTCAAATCTAAACTTGTATAACTTAACCCGTTTGAAAATCAAACCACCACCCCCCCTCCTTCCCAATTTAAAAAAAAAAAAAAAAAAAAAAAAAAAAGAGATACTGCTCCGTATATATTTAATCATTATTTAAACCTCATCTTTATTTGAATGCATACCCAATCTTACATTTCTAGATCCGCCACTGAAAATATGTGAAAATATATAGTTTAGGGTGAAGGTCATATTTAGGACTAAGATTTAATAATAAAAAAAAGTTAATGTAAAAGAGATCCATCCATCCATCCAACTTCTTCTTCTTCACGAGCATATACATACATACATATATCTATATATAAAAAAAAAAAACATTGAAGTTTAACGGATCAAACACATAAAAACCAAGTACCTCTTCTTCCTGCTGCGGCTTCGGTAAGATCGAGTGTAAGGTCCAAGTACCTCTTCTTCCTGCTGCGGCCGTAAGATCGAGTGTAAGGTCCAAGTACCTCTTCTTCTAACTGGCGTAAAGATATGATCAGTTTATTTTATTTTTGTTTAAGATAAGATTTGTGTAGTTGAAAGATGTAAATGAAAGAAAGATGTAAAGCTGGTTTTGCATTGGGAAATCGCAGCATGGAATAGTAAGGAGCCTAAGCAAAAGATTTTGCTAATGATATTCACACATTAGCATATCAGTTATAACAGCAGAGAGATTTCTGTATTTTTTTCACCTAATCAATGGCAACCAGCTTAAAAGCAATCGATTAAATATAATCTGACCCAATTAAAATGATGATGTGGCCTTTTTAAGTCATTTTAAGTGTGTTCAACAAAACAAAAATCAGACCAAATCCGTTTGCAAGTTTCAATCTAAGGTGGAATATGGAAAATATATAGACATAAAAAGATATAGGAGCTACCCACCAAACTACTCAAATAATTATTATTATTATTAGTAAACAGACTACAACCCCAACAACTACTACTAATTATTAACAACAACAATTAACTTTGCAGTGAGTTTATTTATGAATCTAAACATCAGCAACAACTTATCATAATGTCATAAACCTGTTATTATTATTAAATTGACATAGAAAAACATAACTGCAATCACTTT
>OU343220.1:324725136-324867600 GCA_910596185.1 Chrysanthemum makinoi | reverse complement strand
ATATAAAACCATGGGTTATGGGTCAAAACCATTTGCTAGTATTTTACCCATTTAGTAAATACTTGTATTTACCCATTTTAGCATACACTTAGTTTTTACCCATTTTAGTATACTTAGTTTAAGTATATGTTTAACCCAATATGTAAACACTAGTTGTTGTACATATGTATCTAAATCATAAAATCACTTATACTTGTTTTAGTGTTTTATGTGACAACTTAATTGTGTTAGAAAACTATAAACTCAAACTATTTACATTACTTTCCCATTTGTTTTGGTTAAAATGATTTTACTTTTGTTATCGACAAAACATTAGAAGATCGTAAAATATAAAATAAACGTTTTTAACTGACATTAACGATAAACCGCGTAAACATCATCAAAGCATGCAGCGGAAGTAATAGGAATAATACTTGTAAATTAATTCACCGAATTAAAAGTATGTCGCGACCTTTTGCGAATCAATGCAATTAGGGTTCATGAAAGCCCCAAATTAAGATCAGCGACCAAGAAACCCTAAACCCTAATAAATTAGGGTTTATATAATTCGACCACATAAAAAGTCGAATACCCAGATATCAAAACACTGCGTGTATTTGCTCTTAGTTCTTGTACACGTATTAGTAACGAATCAATGAGAAAAGCTAGGTTCTTGATCACAATAGATTAACCAAACACCTTTGTTATGCTCAAGGTCACTCGCAAATCCCTTACATGGGGTTTTGCTTCGTCGACCTAAGAACAAGAGGGAAGAAAGAAGAAGTTTGGCCTTCTATTGAAATCTAGTGTACCAAAGGATGAATACATGGGGATGTATTTATAGCCTTATGGTAGATGTCAAGTTTACTATGGTTTCCGATGTGGGATTCCATAGGTTCGGCCAAAAACAAGCCCAAAAGAGGATTCCTAAAACCTTCTCTTGGCTAGTTAACTTTTCTTCATATCTCGTTGACATTTAATGACCGATAATCAAAACTCCGTTAAATATTAACTATCTATTTCGTGATTAATAATTAAATATTACAATTAATATATTAATTATTATTTACATTGATTCTCATACGTAATGTGTGCAATCCCGAAGTCTCGAGTTCGAATCCGGTCATACTTATATTAATAATTATCCATAAACCTTTCAGTCCTGCAACCATCGCATCTTGTATGACAGAGGTGTGTGCATCACTATGATACATCATTTTTTTTGAATTGATTCTTTTATCAAGTATTAGTGCTCGTCAGATCCAAAGAGGGGGTACCATATGTTTCTTTTTCATTTGTGAATATTTATTTCAATTGATGTTTATACTTTGTAAAGTTTGTATCAGTTACTAGATTTGTGTATAACTGTTTTGAATTGTTTTAAATTTGTTGATTATTATTTTTATATTTGGTGTATCATCATATTTAAAATCGTGTACATGTGGACTAATTTTGTTATGTACAAGTTGTACATCAAAGTATGTTTTAAAAAATGGTTGTAACAAAGTAGCCATGTGTATCACAATAATACGTCAATTATGTGTTAATTACAAAAAGTTATGTGTAAGTTTGTCAACATATTTAAAATTTTCGTGTGTGTGCAATAATACGCCAATTGTGTTATAATATTTTTTTGTGTATGCTTGCTTTTCAATTTTATTATTGAATGATAGTATTTCATAGTAAGGATGTTAGTCATCTACTGCCTAAGAAGAAATGGTACATATTCTAAAGCATATAGTGACGCTATGATATTTCACCAAAAATAATAAAATTTCAAGTACTCGCTAAAAGGTATAATATTTCACTAAAAAAATGTTTTTAGTGAGATAATATACCTTTTAGCGTGTATTTTCAATTTTTCAAAGGTTATAAAAACCCAAGTAAATTAATACAAAAACACAACCAATGGAGGTCATCTAAGGGACAACACAGAACCCCTACTAGTTTAGTAACGGTTATGATACTTTTTGGTGTATGGATTATATGACCTCTCGGGTTTCCGTGATTGCTCATGGACCCGAGTATATGAATTCGTTGGTTGTGTTTTTGCATGTCATGATGTTGATTGACCCTGGTGCCGACATTTGGATTATCATCCACCATGATGGGAAATGACAAGTTTTACGAACAAATAACACGAAGAAAAGATTGACTATGAGAATGCTACAAAAGAAAAAATAGAAAATCTCACTTGATAGAAATCTTGTGAGTAGACATAAACGAGATAGAATCGAAACCTAGAGTATTCCCCGGCAGAGGGGTGAAAAACTTGATGTGGATTATGCAAAACACATTAAGTTTTACAACCCTCCTCGGCAATGTACCTAACCGATGTAGTTTTATATAAGTAAGACACGGGGAAGTGATCATTCTCTAGAGGAATAGTATTGGGAAGGCTCGAAGTGTATAACAAATTAAGTCTATAGGTTGAGGGAAAAGTATTTTTTTGAATTTTTATATTTTTTATAAAGAAAAGTAAAATCTCGGGGTATGAAGAGTGGGTTTTTATAACTACTAATTAAACCAAATTAAACTACTTATGCAGAAAATTTAATAGATAGAACTCGTATGATAGTAAAAGCAAATATACTTAGAGTATCATTACTCCCAAGTTATCTCTTATTGATTAGTCAAGTTGTCATGTTTTTGTTTAGTTAGCGCGTTGTATTCCTGATTATCTATCGGGGTTGGTCACTCCCTACCGGATTAACTATGTTCTAATTGAGCGGCGCCTATGAATGCCCTTTTAATTCTGAAATTCCACAATACAAGGCATAAAATACAACGAACATCAAGTTAATTAAAACTAAGCGTTTAGTCAGACGTTTAAGCTAGTAATATATTTGATCTTGCCAGTTTTACTACTCCTAACGTAATATCACAGCTAACCAAACAAGAATCGACACACAATAATCAATAACTAGGTTTTATGCAACCCTAAGTAAACACTTAATTAAATTATCCTAGCATGTTAAAGAGAAGAGAAGATAAACAAACAAAAAAATAACATATAGACATATTGTAATGATTGGGGAATGAATAACTTATCTTTAATAAAACATGGGAGTTACCGGGGCTAAAACCATTACAAAATCTGTAAAAGTTGACCACTATACTACACACAAAGTTCTCCCAAAAGTTTTCTATCTAATAATAAAAATCATCTGAATATATATATATATATATATATATATATATATATATATATATATATAAATATATATATATATAGTTGTACAATCGTACGGCGTCACTTTATAGTTGTGACGTTGTAACCCCACCATCATTAGGGTTTCGGATTAGGGCACTGCCTTGTTGTGACCATGTCAGGTTGTAGAGTGTGATGCCGTCAGCCTTCAAAATCTTCTGAGTGGTCGCTTGTAAAATCTAAAACTTCATAGAATCGTATCTTGGCTGCGACGTGGTCAGAGTAAGTGGTCAATGGTCACTTTTGTTTTATGGAATTCATAATTTTATTATCTTCAAATGTCGGCGTCACTAAGGAATTGTGACGTTGTCCCGATGCCTTTTTGGGACATTTTCCTTAGTGTTATTTTCTTTATTTTATCATCTAATCGACCCCAAAACATGGCTTTTTCTACCATTTTCTTCCCAAGTACCTAATATTAGGGTATTAAATGATCAAATATGTATGGATTTATAGGTTAAATGACCCCTTAAAATGGTCAAAATTACACCTCATCAGCCATTCTCAAGAACATACTGCATTCGCTTCTCTGCCTTAGACTTAAGGAAATATAACCCACATTCATTTAAGATAACCTCATCCAAATGATACCCCCTATTCAATATTTAATCTACTATTTATTTAATCTTTCAAATACGGGGTTTGTTGTTCGAGAAGGCCAAAAGCCTTATTTACCGGCGACGACCACTAGTTCACAACCATGAGGTCTCTTTTACGATTCCAAAAAGCGATTTATGAGATCAGGGATATTATAGATTTCGATGCCCCACACTCCTCCCTATCCGCATTTGACGTTAGATCTAGTCTTGCAACCATCACTTCTTGTATGACAAAGGTGTATACGTCACTATGATACATCCTTTTTTTGAATTGATTCTTTTATCAAGTATTAGTGCTCGTCAGATCCAAAGAGGGGTACCATATGTTTCTTTTTCATTTGTTTATCTTTATTTCAATTGATTTTTATACCATTTGTGTATAACTGTTTTAAAGTGTTTTAAATTTGTTGATTATTAATTTCATATTTGGTGTAGGGTTACTACTGTACAACTTGTGTTCAACTGATTATTATACAAACACTATGGATTCACTCAACCTTTGTGTTGACTTTTTAGCATATTTTATCTCAGATAACTAAAGCACAACTTGGCACGGAGTGGCTATGGAATTTTTTATAAAAAGGGCATCCATTTTATTATCATTCATAAAATATATATGTATTTCAATAATTTCCGCTGGGACCTCTTTTTATGTAAACTCTGATTAAATAAATGAATGACAACTATTTTATCTAAAACGTATCTTTTTGAGTCGTTTTCTATTATTATGACTGTGATCCATGAAGTAATACCCCAAACTTATTCCGCTGCATATATCAAAATATGGGGCTGTTACACCAACAAGTAAAAAAAATAAAAATTAAAAAAATTGACTCAAAAAAATATAGTGTTTTGGGGCTCGAAAGTTCCATAAACCGCCGTAAACATTTACAACAACGTTCTCATTGTTGTAAGCTTTGATTTTCCTGGTCCTGGGGCTGAAACACAACCCCGTAGCCCAAGTTATACTAGTTTTAATAGATTATTACATGTATATAAGGTATAATACGCTCATATATGACTGAAACTTTTAAAAATGGTTTATATTATGTCCTTACAATGATTATATCACTACAATTGGGTATATTAAAGGCTAAACCTTAAAGCATATACATCAAATACTACAGAAATTAATACTTCAAAAACGCTCACTAAATGTATAGCTAAAAACGTGTCCAATGACATTTGATGAGGCATTTTACTAGCATCGAAATTATACTATATTCTTTTAAGATTGTCATTCTATAAGGGCACGTTTGGTACGAGAGAATGCCATAGAATGGAATTGTAATATAGAATGGAATTGTATAGAAAGTGAATCATGTTTGAGAAAGAATAACGATTCTACTTTTTGGTACAAATAAAGAATGCGTGTGATATAGAGCATTCTCTTGTTTAGTTATTGTATATATACATGAATAAAAATAAATTTCATCATTTAAAATTTCCTTTTAAACATTCGATTACCTAAATCATCATTAAAATAATATGATTATTTAAATTGCTACCTTAAATATACTGAGTAGATGCTAACCTTCTATCGCAAAAGCAATATTTGAGGATCTTTTGTTGGGTGCACTTCGTAATAATGTGCATAACTGAAAACTAATTCTAATAATATTTATTTATAATAGTCATTGTGAATTTTGAAGAAACCCAAACATAAAAAAAATAGTTATTAGCATTTGAATAACTGGTTTTCTAAGAAAGGTTAAAATACAAACGTTGATATGAAGATTTGATATCAACATATCAATTTTTGTATTTCAAATAATTTAAAAAAAAATAAAAAAAGGCATAATTAAATGAAAGAAACAAAACATTTGAAGATGATGATTGAAACCATTTTTTTTTTATTATACGAAAGAATCAACCATAGAATGCCTTTCCTTTTGTTCACCAATTCTCTCATTTCTTTACTATTTTAAGAGAATGCAGAGAATGGAAAGAGAATCAAATATTGATTCGCCGATTCCATTCTCAACACAAACAAACACGAGAATGCTTCTCCATTCCGTTTCTCAGCTTTCCATTCCATCATACCAAACGTCCCCTAAGTACTTGATAACATCTTAGAAGAGGTTTTCACGTTTAAGTGTTGAGTGTCACTGATGCAGGTTTTACTGACCAGTTTTTAATATTTATAAGTGTCTCGTTTACCTATGGTCCACCCTATGCACTAACGGGCAGTGTACCCGGTCGTGTGTAGGGTAGTAATCGGTAAAACCGAGGTCGTCCCAAGAGCTATATGAGCGGATTCTAATTAAGTCTAGGTGTCACTGGTTTTAATTATCGAAATGATTAATTAACTAATAAAACAAGAAATGAAAGAAAGCAAATAAAGGTAAAATTGTGATCAATAAGGGTAAAGTGTGCTAACCTAGTTACTCATCCTATCATGTTATGTTCACGTCTAACTACTTCCAATTGATTCAAGTGGGGTTTTAAGTCGCTAGGACAACATTTGGTCAGTTCGTCCTAACCTATCAGCAAAGGCTTCCACCGGAGATCAAGCTACAACCCTTGAAAGTCCAGGTTGTTTTAGTCCCCAAGCAAGTCATTAAGTTCCGCTACATGCAAGATTCGTAACAATGAGTGCCGAGCTAGCATCTTAGACACTCATCCTAACTTCTTAAGTTCATACAAAGCAGGTGATCATTTGGTCAGTTCGCACAAGCGAAGAAGGGTCGTCAGTTGGTCAATTCTTACCCTTCCCACTCAGTGTACCTACTTAGAGTCAGTTGGTTAATTCTCCTAAGCAACTAGACACTACCACCATTCAAAACTACCGAAACAAGGGTAGCTACCAACGACCTATGCATGCATACACCAGAAACAATTATACGGAAGCAATGTAAACGTAAACAAAACAATTAAGGAATCATAACTAGGCTAGCACCAAAGGTGCTTAGCCGATCATATTAAAAGAAACAATCAATTCAATGTTTGACATAATGAAATACATGAATCGAAAGTAAAAGAAAAGATAATCGCTAATGCTTATCGTTAGGGAGTGATTTCTCCCTTGGGGATGGCTCCATATGCTCTTCAAGATCGCCTTGAACCCTACTCACATTCTCTGCTTTTTGGTGTGGAGTGAATGATGTGAATCATGAGAATTTAGGGCTTGTATTTATAGGTGAGATCTGGTTCGGTAACTTAAGTTGAGAGTTACGCCATATCCATAATATTTCCATAATAAAGCTCTCGTAATAGTTGGTCCCGGCGTAACACATGGGATGAGTTACGCCGTATCTTCAATACAGGTTACAAATGATATGATTACGCCGTAATCATTGGAAGGAGTTACGGCGTAGCTTATAGCGGTGTGGAACATCTTTTGACCTAATGGGTTACGACGTAATCGTTAGTGGGAGTTACGCCGTAATCTGCTGCTGAGTTGGCCTTTTAAGTCACGCACTAGCTACGGCGTAATGTGAGAGTGGAGTTATGTCGTAGCTTCATCGATGGGGCATACTATCATTAATCTCTTATAAAATCTCCAAATCCGCGTCTCTTTAGCCCTAATGCTCGTAATTTACCTGAAAGTGAAATATGAAGGAAAACAAGCGTAAATCCATATAAATGATATAAAATACGAGCATTATCAGGGGAAATTGACACTTAATATTCATGACTACTTGATGTTATAAGTCATGTACTTATAGATCATATCGATGGCTAAGGATATAACTACATAAACTATAAAAAGGATATTGTTGGAACAAGGAAAAGCTAATCCCACATAGGAGCCACAATTAAACCAATATCTCTTTATAAGGACTCTCCATCAATTCCTAAAAAATAATTGAATACCATAGTAGTGGGCTTGGAGGTGGGGTTTAGTCTTAATTATGCTAAATTGATCTTACAAATAGAGGTAATTAAATGGTCAAAAGATGGGCTTTAGGCAATGGGCTCTAGTTGAAAAAAAAAAAAAAAAACGCTCATAAATGACTAAATCTTTTAAAAACGACTAGTGTTATGCCCCAACATTTATTATAGAACTTCATTGGGTATATTAAATGTTAAAAAGCTTATGTCATAAATACCAAATACTACATAAATTACAAATTGAACCCGTTGAATTACACAAAGTCTTCTATCATTGATTACACGAATACCAATAATCAAAATCTTTCCATAATTAGACTTTAAATATATTTTAGAACTGATTATTCTAGCACCTGTACAATACGATTATTAAATACGCCAAGAAACTTGAAATGAGCCTAAAAGGTAAAAGAGCTAGACCCTAGCCCAAAAACAAAGTCAAACAAGTTAAAAAAAAGAAAAAAAATATAATTAAACTCAAAAAAAATAATGTTTTAGGGCTCGAAAGTTCCATAAACCGTCGTAGGCATTTACATCAAAGTTCTCGTTGTTGTAAGGTTCAATTTTCCTAGTCCTGGGGCTGAAATGCAACCCCGTAGCCCAAGTTATATTAGTTTTAATAGATTATTACATTTATACAAGGTATAATACGCTCATATATGAGTGAAACTTTTAAAAACGGTTGATATATGTCCCTACAATAATTATAACACTACAATTAGGTATATTAAAAGCTAAACCTTAAAGCATATACACCAAATACTACAAAAATTAATACTTCAAAAACGCTCACTAAACGTATAGCTAAAAACGTGTTCAATGACATTTGATGAGGCGTTTTACTAGCATCGAAATTATACTATATTTTTTTAAGATTGTCATTCTATAAGTACTTGATAACATCTTATAAGAGGTTTTCATATTTAAGGGTTGAGTGTCACGTACTTATAGATCATATCGATGGCTAAGGATATAACTACATAAACTATAAAAAAGAATATTGTTGGAACAAGGAAAAACTAAGTACACATAGGAGCCACAATGAAACCAATATCTATTTATAAGGACTCTCCACCAATTCCTAACAAATAATTGAAGTCCATAGTAGTGGGCTTGGAGGTGGGTTTTAGGCTTAATTATGCTAACATGAGCTTACAAATAGAAGTAATTAAATGGTCAAAAGATGGGCTTTAGGCCTTGGGGCTCTTGGGCTCTAGTTGAAACAAAAATACGCTAATAGATGATTAAATCTTTTAAGAACGGCTAGTGTTATGCCCTAACAGTTATTATAGAACTACATTTGGTATATTAAAGGCTAAAAAGTTTAAATCCTAAACACCAAATACTACATAAATTACAAATTGAACATGTTGATTCAACGAATACCAATAATCATGATCTTTCCATAATTAGACTTTTCATTTATTTTAGAAATGATTATTCTAGCACCACAATACGATTATTAAATATGCAAAGAAACTTGAAATGAGCCTAAAAGGTAAAAGGGCCAGACCCTAGCCCAAAAACAAAGTCCAACAAGTTAGAAAAAACATAATTAACTCAAAAAAAATATATTGTTTTGGGGCTCAAAAGTTCCATAAAATGCCGTAGGCATTTTCAACGATGTTCTCATTGTTGTAAGCTTCGATTTTCCTGGTTCTGGGGCTGAAACACAACCCAGTAGCACAAGTTATACTAGTTTTAATAGATTATTACATTTATACAAGGTATAATACGCTCATATATGAGTGAAACTTTTAAAAACGATTGATGTTATGTCCCTACGATTATTATAACACTACAATTGGGTATATTAAAGGCTAAACCTTAAAGCATATACACCAAATACTACGGAAATTATTACTTCGAAAACGCTCACTAAATTTATAGTTAAAAACGTGTTCAATGACAATTGATGAGGCGTTTTACAAGCATCAAAATTATACTACATTTTTTAAGATTGTCATTCTATAAGTACTTGCTAACATCTTAGAATAGGTTTTCACGTTTAAGGTTTGAGTGTCACGTACTTATAGATCATATCGATGGCTAAGGATATAACTACATAAACTATAAAAAGGATATTGTTGGAACAAGGAAAAGCTAATCCCACATAGGTACTACAATGAAACCAATATCTCTTTATAAGGACTCTCCACCAATTCCTAACAGATAATTGAATACCATAGTAGTGGGCTTGGAGGTGGGTTTTAGGCTTAATTATGCTAAATTGATCTTACAAATAGAGGTAATTAAATGGTCAAAAGATGGCCTTTAGGCAATGGGCTCTAGTTGAAAAAAAAAAACGCTCATATATGACTAAATCTTTTAAAAACGGCTAGTGTTATGCCCCAACAATTATTATAGAACTACATTTGGTATATTAAAGGCTAAAAAGCTTAAAGCATAAACACCAAATACTACAAAAATTACAAATTGAACCTGTTGATTCACACGAAGTCTTCTATCGTTGATTCAATGAATACCAATAATTAGGATCTTTCCATAATTAGAGTTTTCTTATATTCTAGAACTGATTATTCTAGCACCACAATACGATTATTAAATATTTCAAGAAACTTGAAATGAGCCTAAAAGGTAAAAAGGCCAGACCCTAGCCCAAAAACAAAGTCCAACAAGTTAAAAATGCTTTCATCTTATTTACATTAAACTTATAAACTCACCAACCTTGTGTTGACATTCTTAGCATGTATTTTCTTAGGTCCGTATGACATTAGCATTGGCTTGGAGCATTAGAGTTACACGACATGTTTTGAAGACTTGGATGCATTATATTTTCCCATTCGATAAATTTTAAAAATGTTTATGTAACTTAACATTTGTGACCTCTATAAATGTTTATGTAACTTAACATTTGTGACCTCTATATTGTAACTCTGATGTTATTTATCGAATGGTATCTTTTAAAAAAGTCTCATTGAAAGGTCATTTTCTATGACTTGAACTTTGTGCTACAAAGTAACACCCCCGTTGCATTATCTTCCGCTGCGATATTTTAAGGGTGTTACAATCAGTTATCCTGGTGGTAGTAGATAGGCTTTCCAAATATGCTCATTTCATTCCATTGATTCATCCCTATAATGCTTTAATTGTGGCTCAAGCATTCTTGGATAACATTTACAAGTTACATGGCTTACCAAGAGTGATTGTAAGAGACAAAGATGATGTTCCTAAGCAAATTTTGGAAAAAGTTGTTTGGTCTATTGCAAGTTAGTTTGCACTTGAGTACTGCATATCACCCACTGAGTGATAGGCAGACATAGGTGGTCAATAGATGCCTAGAATGCTACTTCAGTTGTATGAGTAGGGACAAGCCAAAGGAGTGGGCGAATTGGATTGCTTTGGCTAAATACTAGTATAATACAAATTATCACACTGCGATCAATACTACTAATTACCAAGTAGTTTATGGTCAGTCACCATCAGCTCATATTGCTTACACTCATAGGGATAGCAGAGTTGAAATAATGGATATGTCATTGTCTGCTATAGAAGAATTCATCAACCTACTCAAGTTCCATTTGCAGAGAGCCCAAAGCAGAATGAAGTTAATGGCAGACAAGCACATGACAGATAGGAAGTTCCAAGTCAATGCATATGTCTATCTTAAACTTCGGCCTTATATACAGTCCACTATGATAAAGGAGAAACACCACAAGTTTTCCCCTAGGTTACTTTAGTCCATTTAAAGTCATATAAAAGGTTGGAAAAGTACCTTAAAAACTGGAGTTGCCTGCAACTACTCTGATCCACCCAGTCTTTCATGTATCTCAGTTAAAGTTACACAGTGGAGATTCACCTACATCACTAGCTGTTCTACTAAGTTTTAACAAAGATGGAGTGCTTGCAGTGGAGCCCTTGGCTATTTTGGATAGGAAGCTGGAAAAAAGAGGCAACGCAACAACAATCTATGTTCTAGTTCAGTGGGCAAATAGCAATGTGATGATGCCACTTGGGAGCTGTGTGAAGATATTACTGCTAGATTTCCATCATTTGATATGGATGTTTGATATTGATTACTTGACGACAAGAAACGTTTGAAAGGGAAAGGTATTGATATGACTAAAAGTGATGGTCAATGAAAGTCAACAAGTCAACAACCAGAAGTCAAACATTCAAGAACAATACTCAGCTGATTTTCCCGCCATAATTCAATATCATCCATTTTACATTTCATTAGTATAAATACATTGTATTAGTCATTACATTTCATCATTCAACTTGTAACAAAATCCTTTCTCTCTTGTAACAAGACAATTCATCTATCATATAACAAATCCCTTTACTACTTCGAACCTATATTCTTTCTTGAGAATACTGCTAACAATACATACCCCAACAAAATAATTAAAAACACCTATACACAAAAACGTTCGTCCATTCTGTTGAGTTTAAGATACATGAATAACAATAAAACATGTAGACACCACAGAGTACACAGCGGAAGACTTAAGATCATAACAAATAAATAATTGACTGAATTAAAAGCGTAACATACATCTTGCGAATGTAGAGATCTTGAACAAAAGCGAAGAAGTGGTTTAAGAGTTGTCCCTTACCGTTTTACAACTCAAACCAATTAGGTGTAAGAATAGTGTCTTACTACCCGCAGTTTTGTACAATTAACCAACGAATCAAGCGATTGCTAGATCTAACACAAGTCCTTATTTTATGGAAAAAACAAAACCAAAACACCCTATGGAGGGGGGTTCGGCCGAATAGGAGCAAGAGAGGAAGAGGAGAGATCTAGGGTTAATTCAATGCACAAAGTAATGAGAAACCCTAAACCCTAGCCTCTGTATATATAGTGGATACAAATCTTTGGGAACAAGATAGGGTTTGGGTTGTGAATACCCCCCTATGGCCGGCCACCATAAGCCCCAAAAGGGTTTCTCAAATCTTTTCCATTTTAAGATTTTTCACTATAAGTCCTTCTCTTTACAGTTAACGGTCGTTAGTCTTTTTCCGTTTAACGATCGTTAGATGGACTTTATGTGCAATAATTAATCGTAAACATTAACATTAATCATTTAACTTTAATTCTCATTCGCTAATGTGTGCAATCTCGCGGTCACGAGTTCGAATCCGGACATTTACGTATTTATAAATATATATATTTCCAACAGCTCCCACTTGGATATGTTTACAAAACGTGTAATGACATTGGTTAGCGTCGCAACAACGCAAATGCCCGGTACAGCTAGGTGTATGGTTTTCGGAGAAAAACCAAGTTTCAATGATTCATCATCATATTCATCCTTTTGTTTCTAATTCCATGTTAATAAGAATATGGATCTCACTCATTTCTTAATTAACTATTCATTTCGCTTTATGTGATTGATCAAGATTACCAATTCTTAGAACATATTCGAAGACCTTGGGCATGGCCATGCAAACATCTTAACAACCCTACGAGGGGCCTGCGGTATTATACTTCAAAATAAATTTGAAAGAAACAAATCCTATTTTGACTACAAGCGAGATTCATAGATTTCATAACACTTCTGAAAACAATCCTTATAACTACGATTCATTATAGCGTTAGATTGCTTCACAAAAATGCACTACATCCATGACATATATCTGGTATCTCAAGTCAGAGGATAAATATCCATGATATACTTAATGACAAAGATCCATAAAGTATTATCATGTGGGTGGGATAAGTCCTATACTCAATTCATTGAATATCATGTGAAATTAGTCATGCTACGCATCAATATACTTTCAAGTATACTCTAACTAATACTCAGATTTGTCTTAATTCAATATCATTTCCATGTTATTGATTGACAATGGACTATTTAGAATAACTTAAGTTATTCAAGGATTTAAACATTCAAATATAGGATAACATCACAATAAATGAATAATAAACATAACAAAATACTTTATTTCATTTCAATAATAATGTTTACAATATCCTTTTATCTAAAATACTTAGTCACAGATGGGCATGAAACTACTAGCTAAACAAAGTCCAAACTTATCAGACAAATGATTAAGTTTTTCACTATGTAAGGCCTTCGTTAAAGGATCTGCTAGGTTATCATCTGTTTGAACTTTGAGCAACTCAATTTCACCTATCTCGAGTTGTTCTCGAACATAGTGATATTGTCTAGGATAGTGTCACGGTGCCCTTCATGACTCAGGTTCATGGGCAAAAGTAATGCGGCAGAAATTGTCACAATATACTTTAATAGGATTTCAAATCGGCGGCATGACACCAAGCCTGAAACAAACTTCCTTATCCAGCGGCTTCCATGGCACCTCGGGCCGCTATGTACTCACTTTCTATAGGAGACATCGAAGTGTTGTCGTTTCTTGCTCTTCAATCCACACACCTCCATTGATGACAAATATGTAACCCGTCAGAGACCATTATCATCTTTGTCACACTTCGGGATGCATCGCGGTAACGCTGTAACAGCAGTTAGGCTTAGGATTTCCCATACACTATGAACATATCTCTTGTAGCCATAAGGTACTTGAGAATATGCTTACTTGGCGATCGGTGAATCTCACCGGATTACTGTTGATACCGGTGGTCAAGTTTTGAGCAAGCGCCACATCGGCCTTGTGCATGCACGCGCATACATGATAGATCCTACAGCCGAAGCATAAGGAACTTTCTTCATACGCGCCACCTCTGCGGTGTTGAAGCCCACCTTGGCTGCTCAAACCATGATTTACTTGCATTGGCAAAAATCCCTTCTTGGAATTTTGCATATTGAATCTCTTCAATATTTTGTCATTGTAAGCACTTTGGCTAAACCAATTAGCGCCTTGATCTATCCCTGATCTTGATTCCAAGTATGTATCTTTCCTTCTAAGTCCTTCATCGAAAAATATTTACCAAGATAGGCTTTCACCTCATTCAGACTTGGTATATGATTTCCCATGATCAATATGTCATCGACATATAGAACAAGGAAAGTAACATGACTCCTACTAGCTTTGTGATATACACATGGCTCATCAAGATTACGAGTAAATCAAAACTTTTGATTTCTCCATCAAATCTTGTATTCCATTGCCTGATGCTTGCTTGTCCATAAATGGACCTCTTAAGCTTGCATACACGGTTAGGAAATAATGGATTCACAAATCCCTCCGGCATTGCCATATAGATGTCTTCATCTAGCGACCATTGAGAAAGCGGTTTTGACATCCATCTGCCAAATCTCAAAGTCATAGTGTGCAGCTATAGCTATGAGAATCCTAATAGCTCTTATGTCCTTCTGAGGAGAAAATGTCTCCTCGCAATCAATGCCATAGGTTTGAGTAAAACCTTTAGCCACTAGACGAGCCTTGTAGGTGTGTACATTGCCATCAATGTCAATTTTCTTTTTGAATATCCACTTACTTCCAACGAATTTAGCATTGGGAGGAAGGTCAACTTTAATACAGACATCATTATCTTTCATGGATTGCATTTCCCCATTCATAGCAATCTGCCATTTATCCTTTCGAGGATCGACCATGGCGACGCATAGTTGGCGAGTTCATTAAGATCCCCAACTATATTTTCCTTCACCTCTACGTTAAGACTTAGGCGTTCGGGTGCGTATAGTCCTTTCAAACCTCGAATGGGAACAACGGGGAGGGCGCTAAGCTTTCAGGTTCTTCTTGAAGTTGGTAGTGTAGTGAGAAGGTGTTGTATCTTCTTGATCATATTTCAGATCATATACTCTCCCCTTGAGTTCTTGAGATATGAGATTCCTTTCAAGGAAATCTCCATACCTAGCCATTATGACTTTGTTTTGTTGGGTAGTAAAGTAGTAATCCATAGTTTCCTTAGGGTATCCTACAAGATACACTTAACGGATATGGTTTGGAGCTTATCTGGTGAGTCACGTTTAACAACGCCTCACATCCCAGGACCTTTAAGTAAGAAAAGTTGGGAGCTTTTCATGTCCATATTTCATATGGAGTCTTAACAACCTTCTTAGTTGGAACTTCGGGGTGTGCGGTTGGTTTGGGTGGGTTTTTGGCTAAACGAAACCGAACACACAATGTTCGGTTTTATAGAACCTAAAACGAAACCGTGCGGTTTTGGCGTTTGGTTTTAGGTTTGTTATCGGTTTGGTTAGGTTTTTCGGTTTTGGTTTCTAACGTTAATATTTGGGTATGGCCAAATTATACCAACAAACTTGTTTTCGTACAAAATTAGTTATTCTTTTTTTTTTTTCAATCTAAGCATAATAATGTTTATTGCATAATTGCACAATTACAAACATATAAATGAGACTTATACATACAAGTAGAATGATCATTATCATATACTTATTGATATATTCACACAAAACACGCGACACGACAAACATACATATAAATATAAATGTTAAGATAAATATATTATAAATTCACTCACAAAATGAATATGAATTTATAAATTTAATTTACTTAGTTAATTAATCATAATATATTAATTAGATATTATTGTATACTAAAACCAGTTCAGTTCAGTTCGGTTCGGTTATTGCGGTTTCGTTTTTGGACGAAAACCGAAACCGAACCGCATTTTTCGGTTTCTGAAAAAGTAAAAGCCGAACCATCGGTTTTTAGTTTTGGTCGGTTTTTTCGGTTCGGTTTTTTCGGTTTTCGGTTCGGTTTCGGTTTTTTCGGTTTGTTTTGCTCACCCCTAGTTGGAACCATATTCAAAATGCGAATAGCAGTTTCAAAGGCATAATCCCAAAAAGTAAAAGGAAGAGTCGTAAGTTCAAACATTGATCGTACCATGTCAAGTAAAGTACGATTTCTCCTTTCAGATACACCATTTTGTTGTAGAGTATAAGGAGATGTGAGTTGCTAGATAATTCCACACTCAGCTAAGTAATCCTTGAACTCTTGGCTTATATACTCACCACCTCTATCGGATCGAAGAGCTTTAATCTTCTTACCGAGTTGTAATTCTACTTCACTTTTGAAAACCTTAAATGTTTCAAAGACTTCATGTTTATGTTTAAGTAACTAAACATAACCATAACTGACGAAATCATCTGTAAAGGTTAAGAAGTAGGAAGCACCACGTTTTGACACATGTCTAAGTGGACCACACACATCAGTGTGTATTAATCCAAGTAGATCAGAAGCCCTTTCCACTTGTGGTGAAAAAGGTTTCCTTGTCATCTTCCCAGCTATGCAAGACTCGCATTTGTTAAATGATTCATCATTTGTTTTGTAAAAGCCCATCGTGTTCGGCTTTTCCATGCGTTTCTTGCCTATATGGGCAAGGAGACAATGCCAAAGATAAGAAGAGTCACAGTTCAACTTGCTCTTCTTATTGATAATGCTATACAACGAATTATTTTTATTGGATACTGTAACACCCCTAATTTCGTGATACGCATTGGAATTCAAGCTGGGTGTTACTTCATGGCTCAACAGTTATAATAATAGAAAACGGACTCTAATTGTGTCATTTTAAAAGATTTATCATTCGATTTATATAAATATCAGAGTTTTACAAAATGAGGTCCCGTGGTTTCTGATTTATTAAATAAGTTATCGAATAATAATATAGCCTTCTTGAGTATCCGTGCCCTTCCATGCCATCCTCGTAAATTATGAACATGAGATAAACATGCAAAAAGTGTCAACACAAAGGTTGGTGAGTTCATAGAGTTTATGATTAAAACAGTTGAGTTCAATAGTTTGATTATTGTAATAAATACCAATATCGATGAAATAAGTAGTGGGTTACGTTATTATCCACCCATAGTTCGTTTGTTTAGTAATCAGTTGAACACAAGTTTCAAGATTGGGTCATGTTGTTGCACCCATAAATTCGGTAGTTGCAGCATTTGTATCATTGCAACACAATATATATTGCTTTAAGTCTCATGAGCATGAAACCTTAACAGTACGGCATCATAGTAATGAACTAATGATGTAAGTTACTGACATCATAGAGATGATGTAAGTAACAAGGCCCTCGAGTAGGAGTTTGCCAACTTCATATGGGATTATCGAATAGAGTGCACTTGGCTACTTATCCAGCAACACAAGTGGGGCGTCAACTTCCAATAGATCTATTCACTATATTCGCGTTCACTCGCAAGTGATTAATGGCTCGTGATAGAGGGACTTTTAGTGTCAATAGTGTATAACTTAGGCAATAACAATCAGGATCGCATACAGATAGTACATGTGTTCAGGTTTGTAGAAAAATGTATGAAGTGTGATTATGAACTCATAGAAGTATGTAAAAGCTTTAGAGTATTTGTGAAAGTAAAAATGAGTAGTTAAACATGTATCTCCCCCAAAAATAGTATAAAACGCATAAAAGTAGGGGCTATGAAACTCACAATAATTCGTAAGAGTTTAAAATAAATGTAAAAATATCAAGCAATATTTGAGCATGTATATCCCCCAAAGCATTCAAAATAAGGAAAAGAGGGGCTATGACTCACCTCGATGTTACAGGATGCGGATGGAAAACAAATTAAGTAATGTGAATAAACTTCTCCGACTCGTGACTTGAGTTAGTATGTCATGTTTTTAGTATTCGAGTTCAAGTTTATGCAATGTTAATGCTTTATCGATAATTAGATAACATGAAGTCTCTTCAAAAATTAATAATACTTATCGTACTTATCTTCATGACTCGAATGATTGTTAGTAATTTTTTATAGAAATCCAAGTTATTAAATATTTTATGTTTCCTAAATATTATAATTCACAATTTTAAATAGGGGTAATTCTAAGAATGCATGTTTTGCTCAAGGTGTCAACACTTTTTAGGAAAAAAGTTGGGGTATTTCCAAAATAGACTTTGAGACTTGCGATTTTTTCCTTCCAATCTAAGAGTGCCAAGTGTCCGACACTTTTAGAACCTAATCATTTTAGTACCAATGATTTATAGTCGACTTATATCCGCGACTTTTTAAGATTGACGATTTTTTTTTAATATTTTCGAGAAAAAAGTCAAACTTTAGAAAGTATTATTTTATTCCTTTTGCTTCTTCCCAATGTCGGCGACTTAAGGAATTAATTTGAGCGCCTTTTTTAACTTTGTACTTTTGTACTTTTATATATTTTTTACATAACTTTTAAATACTTTTTAAATTACAATGACTATTGTACCCTTAACTATTTTTACATGTTGAGCATCTTTGCTTCTTTCTTTACCAATTCACTTTTTAAACTTTAACCCCTGCTACCTAGATCCAACACAGATCCAAACCATCAATCAAACGATCACCACAGCTTAGATGCTATTCTTCTTACTTCTAACTATTGTATTTTAATCATGTATTAAAAAACTATTTTTTGACGTTGGGCTTTTCTTAGTGACATCCGGTATAATATCTGGTCCAGCTTATACCCACACCGCCTCTCATTCTTATCATCTCCAGAACATTAACAAACTTTTTTGGTTTCACAGAATTGATAGGCCTGACAATCTCTTATGTGGGGCGATTGAATTCGTTTTTTAATGCTTATTGGTTAAATTGTTTTCACATGTTGAAAATCATATGGGTATCATCGGCGTCGATGCAAACAGCGCGGTGCAGTCTACTTATTCTCTATCAGTTGAATAAATTCGTAATTGTATATAGTATGAGAGTAGTATATAGTGCTAGGTGAATAACTCAATTTATCGGTTTAGCGTGTTGAATTGGTGGAGTCAACTATATTCGAGTTATCGCAATTTTAAGGCGTAGTTTTGATATATCAGTTTGTATTTATGTACCTTTGTTTTTATAGCGAGTACTATTTGGGCGGGTAGGCTGATCGCTCCCGAACCGTCAAGTTTTATCACACAAACGACTTGTGAATGGTCGTAAGTAACAAACTTCAAGCATTCGGGAACAATGCAATGAAGATCTAGAGGAGTATAGTGTTTCCCAGGTCGTTATGTCCCAGCAGTGAGAATAATCAAGCGAATAGTGATAGAGAATTTGAGCGGAAAATGATTGTGATTGATTATGAACAAAAGGAAAAGTATATAAACTACAAGGGCTTAAATGCAAATTAAAGAAAATTAAAAAGATAAATTATATTAAATAAGCGCTATCACTATTTGCAAAATGATGTTTTTGATTTTTCTTTTATAAAATTTAAATTAAAAACTACGTGACGTACAAAAGAAAATGTTAACTGAAACAATATTAATCCTAAAAATATGAAAATGACATTTTTACAAACCTAATGATAAGAGAAAATTATGAGAAAAAGAAAATTATTTTTATAACTATTTAATTAATTATTATTAATTAAAAACTATTTTTACTTATTTAATAATAGCCTAAAATACAAGAAAATATAAAATAAAGCTAGAAAAATGAAATTATGAATTAGAAAAATCTAAAATAACTAAAGAGAATTTTCAAAACTAATTTTGTATTTTTCTTATTATTTTTCTATTTTCTATGAATTAAAAACTATTTAAAACTAATTAAATTGCTAAAAATTACAAATTAAACTATGAAAAATCTGGAAAAATATTTTTTTGACTTTTTATATTTATCTTAACTTAGGAAAAATGAAAACTTATTTTTTTGAAACTTTTCTGAATTAATTGTATTAAAAGCTAATTAAAAAGTCCTAAAAACTAATTTAAATAGGGAAAAATAGCAAACAGTATTGGAAAAATATGAAAAATTCAGGGAAAGTCTAAAATAAAGTCCTAAATATATAAAAAAAAAATATAAAAGCTGGGGCTTGTGTGTGAGAAATTGAAACTGCAATGCAAACTGCTTGAGAATAAGCACATAGAATAAGCTAAAAAGCTCTGGAAAGCACCAATTCAACAAGACAGCTATTATATGCTAAAACTAACTTAAAGAAGCTTATTACAGCGAATCCTAACCACTAATGATGCACTTAATTAAGACTTATGTAAACTGCTTTTTAAGTAAAATAGTCCTAAACCCCTTATCTTTAAAACAGCTAGCACTTATCTACTAAGCTAGATGGGAAACTAGCAACAGGGAACTCAAGACCACCCAGCAAGTAACTTATAAACCAAGATTGAAACCCCAATGAGCTGTTTGAGATCGGCGGGGCTTGCAAAAGGGCTGGTTCACACTCATATCTTGAGTGTGAACGAGAGATGGGTTACTTATGGACGACTTATTTGGAGCATGTAAAAACTTGAGAAAATTCACAAAATTCATTTACCCAAACTAGACCAAGCTGAACTTGTGATCCTAAATTGCACTGGAATTGAACCAAATATGAGCCTATGGTACATTAATAAAGTTTTGCAAAAATCTGTCTATGCAACCGACTTTATGAAATCAGTTATGAATATTGACTTTTTCCAACTTTTGATCCTATGAAATGATATGAAACTAATGATTTATGACTAATTAATGTTAACTTAATCTAGATTTACTAAATCTAAACCTATATGCCAAATGCGATATGCTCATCCAAACAGGAAATGGAAACTAGGGCAGAATACAACATGATTTTGACTGGGGTAACGGTGCAAAATAAAACTTCCAATGTCTTAATTGAGCTTATAGTGAACTAAAGTAGCCAAACCTAACCCCTGAACAAACCTCTATCCCATAGTTGAGCCTAAATCCAAACACTAGTTCATTTGACTAGTATGCAAACTATAACTAACAATTAACTTAACTGGTGAGAGTCTCTTCCTAATCTAACTGTAGCTAGACAAAATGAGTCTAACTGGAGTGATTAGAGCTAACAATTAACACTAACTGCATAAAAATAATCACATCTGATTTGAGCAAACAAGTGACATAAGATGAATGAAAAGCTTCAGCAGTCCATTGCTAAAACTTGCACCAAATGGTTGAATACCACTCCAATGAGCTTAATCCACACCACATTTAGTCCAAGTCAAAGATTTAATCCTACTGTTCGGTTGACTTTTATTGGTGATTTGAAAAGGAGCAATTAGGCAGGAAAAACCTTCAAACTTGCTTTAGTAACATCAAAATAACCGAGATAAACTAATTTGAACAAGTAAAAGCAGTAAAACTTAAAATGTGACAAGAACACTTTTTGGCAAATTTAGAACAAGCATAAAAGCGGAAATTGGTTGCTAAATGATGAATTGATACATAAATTATTTGTTCATTACATAAAACTTGAAACCCACTAAAGATTACATTAAAAATTAAAAGCGATTAAACATGAATTTAAGAACTTGGTCTAAAAGCGATTGTGATTTGCTACTGTCTTCATCTTCTTTTATAGGCTTCATTAGGGTTTCTCTTTTCTTTCCTAGCCATTGATTTGGTCCTTTTGATCTCCACCCTTGATTCATGAAATTGGCGCCAAATTGATATAGCCATTGGGGTTGAGTGAAATGAAGGAGAAGCATTAAATGCTATTTGGATTGTTGTTTGGTGTTGGTGGAGTGATAAGGTGGTGGAGGTTGAGCTAGAGGTATGGTTGATGGTGCGGTTTTGCGGGCATAGTGGGTGAAGACGATGGGCGGAAAAATGGTGGTTTGGTTTATTATTGACGGGTAAAATAAAGGGTTAAGCAGGTTGGATTGGGTATAAAGGGTATTGGGCTTGGGTTTGGGTATTTGATTGGTTAATGGTTTTAGGATAGATTGGACCAAGGATTTAAATTGGACCCATATGAGACTTTAGGGACTAAAAGCGCCAAAGCGAAAATTCAGGGGACCATTAGGTGTAACTTCGAAAATGTAATCCAAGGTTGGTTTTGCCAATCATCAATAATATAAGGGCCATTTTGCCAAATGTGAAATTCAAGGACTAAACATGACCATATTTTAAAATCCAGGGATCAAAACTGTAATTTCTCAAAACTTTTGGAACTTTTCACCAAAGGATTAATTATGACAATTTATGATTCCAAAAGGACCTTTGGTGACTTTTCTTTTTAAAATAAGTGCTGGGGACTATTTCGACAACTTTTGAAACTTGGGGACTGAAAGCGCCAATTATGCAAACTTAGCTCATTTTCATCGATTTTAAACATTTTGTATCTCAAACATATAAAATGCAATTTTGAGATATTTTCAGTATTTTGATGCATTTCGAGCATTTTTAAGCGTTTGCGATTCAGATTTAGCCAAAATGATGAGTATATTACACACTCATCAATCCCCACACTAAACTATTGCTAGTCCCTAGCAATCTTTTGAGAAAAACTTAATGGATTTGAATCTCTTTACCAAAAGCCATTACTTATGGAGTAGCCAAATGTTTCAGTTCAAGTAAGAACCTTGGTACTTGATGACCAAATGATTTTGAGCAAATCACCAGCTTCAACGGATTTGATTTGTCTTTACCAGAGCGTTTATACGGACTAGCCAACTCTTAGATAAATTATCAATATTATCTTTGGTGAGCTGATTACTAATTATGGTTTTTCACTTTGCCTTTACCACAAGCCATAAACTTGCGGGCTAGCCAACTCTTCACTTTTAAGGATATGGTGAGTCGAATACCATACAATTTTGGGCGAATTGCAAGCCGTCAGCAGTTTGAGATATCTTTACCAAGACCGTTTGCTCTGGATTAGCTAATCCTTTTGTTTATTAGACATGGCGGATTGATAACCATAAGCTGAGTAAGTGCAAAACACTTACTCCAAAAAAAAAAAAATTTGGCCAAAAATGGGGAATTGGGTGGTATAATTACATGATAAAATTAGGTGAGAATTCCCCACACACTTAGAAATGAATATTGCCCTCAATATTCAAAGTACCGGCGGTTATGCCGAAACATAGAACGTAAAGGGAAATATTACGGCCATTTTTTTTTTTTGAAAACTTATATACAACAGCGGGGCAACTCCCCACACTAGGGTGGTACGGGTGAAAACAATTGTTTAACTCTTTTGTTTTTGATTACGAGTCGCTAGCTTGACTCGATCCCGAATAATTTGTTCATGGGAAGCAAAGTGGAAGAGACAATCTCCATCGGACTTTCATTCAAGATGTTTGGACAAACATTTGAAGCGCGTGAAAGTTCCACATCGATGAGATATACATAGAACCGGCTCAAAAATGATAAATGAAAATGCCGGGATCAAAGATAGTGTCTTCATTCTCGAAGGAGTGAAGATGAAGAGAAATCACAAGATATTTGAGGAAAGGAAGAAAGATTTTTATAACAATCAAGATCCATTCTTCATCCTCAAATGTAGACATATCGGGAGGAAGGGTGAGGGTAGTATCATCAATAAGCAAACTCTTATGATAGAGTACACCTTCCTCAATATCATCCTCAAGATCAAAATAAAATGATCATATTCAGGAGATATGTCATGAGAGAGTTCACCGGAGAACTCTTCATGAAGAGAATCTTTCACATGAAGTGAATTTGTGAACTCTTGTTCCATTGTGGACTCATCACTATCCTTGTCAAAGATTGGATTCTCAAAAATTAAAGTGAATTGAGTAAATTCAAATAGAGGATTGGTGAAAGTAGCTTTGAATGTTTCGGGAACAAAGTGATCAACATTCTCTATTGGATTGTTTGGGTGAGAAGTGAGTGAGGATCGATCATATGAGACTTTCAATCTCTCCCAGATCGTCTTGAAATCAAAGAGACGTCATCACTTCCCGATGAAAGTGGATTGATGTGAGTGAGTTCATCGGTGAACTCCTCGAAGATGATCGACATCGATTGTGGGAGTGATGCCTCAACATACTCGATGTTTCCATAAGAGTACAATCGTTGCTAAAATGGGAGAAAGTTTCAAAATGATCTTTTGAACACTCAAGGGGAAAGAGAATCACACATATGATCGAGAAGTTCCTGTGACTCTCTTGGGATTGGGACAAGGTCCTCAACACTAGACTTTATGAAGTCGTCCGATTCCTTTTAGGGAGCGTGTCAAGATGCTCGTCCCCATGCTCGAGAGAGTGAGTGGGAATATCGGGTGTGATAGCAATTGTTTGAGAATGAATCTCAACTGCTGGGATATCATCTGATGAACTTGATGAATCTTTATAGAATTGAAGGATATCAAGTGTATCCTCATCATCACTGTCATCGGGAATAAAACGAAATTGAGAGCTAGATCTGGCTGCTTTTTCTTTTGTAATTGATTCCCTAATAGATTTTCAAAGCAAATTTGGGAATTTATTTAGCGACTGCTCTTGACACAATTCTTCCATGGATTTTGATTTGGATTATCTTGGGAATGTTTACATTCCTTCAAATCTTTCACTAAATCCAAAAGATCAAGGAGAAGTTTTTGAGGAAGTGGCTGGTGAGGTGGTGCTGATTCATTTGGTCTTGTAGAGGTTGGTTATGATCTGAAGAGTCGTAATTGTTCAAGGAAATGGATTCCTTGTTTGACAATCGAGCTACAGTGTGGACCTCCACAATACTCTAACATTAAGCTGATGTGGTCGTGAGTTATATGTGTGGTAGTCATAATTGTTAGGGGAACCGCTCGCGACAAGCGTGTTTCCGATTGACAATCAGCGGAGTTTGAACCACCCACAGTACTACAATTAAAACTGCTGAGTCTCCGCGGTGTGGTAGGCGATGGAATGAATCAGTTGTGTTATGGTAAGAATATGGATCTTGGTTATAGAGCAGAGACTCCATGCTACAAGCTGGGCAATTGCCACCATTATAAGGACCACTACACCATTGACAACCAAGAGGGTGAGGATACGACATAGAGAGAATCAAATGTTTTCAGAGGGGTAAGGATGAAGAATCAAAGATGTGAGAGGGTAAAGAGGAATATTTTTGGTATTTTTGAAAAACATGTTGTAAAAATAAGAAAGAAAATCTTTTGGGTTTTGTGTTTGTTGAAAACCGATTTTAAAATGTTTTTGGATTTTTGGATTTTTATAAGAAAATATAAACATATATAGATGGTATGAACAAGGAGTGAATATTCGAATCACTAATCTGCTAGCGCAAGATAATTAGCCAGACTCCGGCGGCGCCAAACTTTGATCGCTCGAGCGAGTCAAGTTTTATCACACAAAGTGACCACTTGTGAATGGTCAACCGTAACAAACTTAAAACAGCTCAGGAACAATGCAATGAAGATCTAGGGAGTATAGTGTTTCCCAGTGGTTATGTCCCAGCGAACGTGCGAGAATAATCAAACGAATAGTGATCGAGAGAATTTGAACGGAAAAGGATTGTGATTGATTATGAACAAAAGGAAAAGTATATAAACTACAAGGGCTTAAATGCAAATTAAAGAAAATTAAAAAGATAAATTATATTAAATAAACGCTATCACTATGTGCAAAATGATGTTTTGATTTTTCTTTTATAAAACTTAAATTAAAAACTACGTGACGTACAAAAGAAAATGTAAAGCTGAAACAATATTAATCCTAAAAATATGAAAATGACATTTTTACAAACCTAATGATAAGAGAAAATTATGAGAAAAATAAAATTATTTTTATAACTATTTAATTAATTATTATTAATTAAAAACTATTTTTACTTATTTAATAATAGCCTAAAATACAAGAAAATATAAAATAAAGCTAGAAAAATGAAATTATGAATTAGAAAAATCTAAAATAACTAAAGAGAATTTTCAAAACTAATTTTGTATTTTTCTGATTATTTTTCTATTTTCTATGAATTAAAACTATTTAAAACTAATTAAATTGCTAAAAATTACAAATTAAACTATGAAAAATCTGGAAAAATATTTTTTGACTTTTTATATTTATCTTAACTTAGGAAAAATGAAAACTTATTTTTTGAAACTTTTCTGAATTAATTGTATTAAAAGCTAATTAAAAAGTCCTGAAAACTAATTTAAATAGGGAAAAATAGCAAAGCAGATATGGGAAAAATATGAAAAATTCAGGGAAAGTCTAAAATAAAGTCCTAAATCTATAAAAAAAATATAAAAGCTGGGGCTTGTGTGTGATAAATTGAAACTGCAATGCAAACTGCTTGAGAATAAGCACATAGAATAAGCTAAAAGCTCGGAAAGCACCAATTCAACAAGACAGCTATTATATGCTAAAACTAACTTAAAGAAGCTTATTACAGCGAATCCTAACCACTAATGATGCACTTAATTAAGACTTATGTAAACTGCTTTTTAAGTAAAATAGTCCTAAACCCCTTCTCTTTAAGGCAGCACTAGCTTATCTACTAAGCTAGATGGGAAACTAGCAACAGGGAACTCAAGACCACCCAACAAGTAACTTATAAACCAAGATTGAAACCCCAATGAGCTGTTTTGAGATCGGCGGGGCTTGCAAAAAGGCCTGGTTCACTCATTATCTTGAGTGTGAATAGGAAGATGGTTGCTTATTGGACTGACTTATTTGGAGCATGTAAAAACTTGAGAAAATTCAGCAAAATTCATTTACCCAAACTAGACCAACTGAACTTGTGATCCCTAGAATAATTGAACCAAATATGAGCCCATGGTACATTAATAAAGTTTTGCAAAAATCTGTCTATGCAACTTCTGACTTTATGAAATCAGTTATGAATATTGACTTTTTCCAACTTTTGATCCTATGAAATGATATGAAACTAATGATTTATGACTAATTAATGTTAACTTAATCTAGATTTACTAAATCTAAACCTATATGCCAAATGCAGTATGCTTATCCAAACAGGAAATGGAAACTAGGACAGATACAACATGATTTTGACTTCAAGGGGTTAGGTGCAAAATAAAACTTCCAATGTCTTAATTGAGCTTATAGTGAACTAAAGTAGCCAAACCTAACCCCTGAACAAACCTCTATCCCATAGTTGAGCCTAAATCCAAACACTAGTTCATTTGACTAGTATGCAAACTATAACTAACAATTAACAAGCGGTGAGAGTCTCTTCCTAATCTAGCTGTAGCTAGACAAAATGAGTCTAGCTGGAGTGATTAGAGCTAACAATTAACACTAAGCGCATAAAAATAATCACATCAGATTTGAGCAAACAAGTGACATAAGATGAATGAAAAGCTACAGCGATCGGTACACTAAAACACGCAAATGGTTGAATACCACTCCAAATGAGCTTAATCGAACACCACATTTAGTCCAAGTCAAAGATTTAATCCTACCCTGTTCCAGTTGACTTTTATTGACTGATTTGAAAACTGAGCAATTAGACAGGAAAAACCTTCAAACTTGCTTTAGTAACATCAAAATAACTGAAATAAACTAATTTGAACAAGTAAAACAGAGTAAAACTTAAAATGTGACAAGAACACTTTTGGCGGAAATTTAGAACAAGCATAAAAGCGGAAATTGGTTGCTAAAACGATGAATTGATACATAAATTACTTGTTCATTACATAAAACTTGAAACCACTAAAGATTACATTAAAAATTAAAAACGATTAAACATGAATTTAAGAACTTGGTCTAAAAATAGTTACTACTTACGTCTTCAATCTTCTTTTATAGGCTTCATTAGGGTTTCTCTTTTCTTTCCTAGCCATTGATTTGGTCCTTTTGATCTCCACCCTTGATTCATGAAATTGGCGCCAAATTGATATAGCCAGTTGGGGGTTGAGTGAAATGAAGGAGAAGCATTAAATGCTATTTGGATTGTTGTTTGGTGTTGGTGGAGTGATAAGGTGGTGGAGGTTGTTGGAGGTATGGTTGATGGTGCAGTTTTCACGGGCATAGTGGGTGAAGACAGTGAAGCGGGAAAAATGGTGGTTTGGTTTATTATTGACCGGGTAAAATAAAGGGTAAACGGGTTGGATTGGGTATAAAGGGTATTGGGCTTGGGTTTGGGTATTTGAGTGGTTAATGGTTTTAGGATAGATTGGACCAAGGATTTAAATTGGACCCATATGAGACTTTAGGGACTAAAGCGCCAAAAAAAATTCAGGGACCATTCGTGTAACTTCTGAAAATGTAATCCAAGGGTTGGTTTTGCCAATCATCAATAATATAAGGGCCATTTTTGCCAAATGTGAAATTCCAAGGACTAAACATGACCATTTTAAAATCAGGGGATCAAAACGCTAATTTCTCAAAACTTTTGGAACTTTTCACCAAAGGATTAATTATGACAATTTATGATTCCAAAAGGACCTTTGGTGACTTTTCTTTTAAAATAAGTGCTTTCGGGGACTATTTCGACAACTTTTGGCGGGGGCTGGCGCCAATTATGCAAACTTAGCTCATTTTCATCGATTTTAAACATTTTGTATCGAAACATATAAAATGCAATTTTGAGATATTTTAGTATTTTGATGCATTCGAGCATTTTTAAGCGTTTTGCGATTCAGATTTGCCAAAAATGATGAGTATTTACACGCACTCATGTAGCGCTTAGAATGTAATAAAGATTTTGAAAGAACAAAGGCTTTGGTTCCGATTGTTTTTAATGAGGAGATGCAGTGTGTTACGTTTTTATGCTTATTATTTACGGTCACTCAATTTTGTATAGTGTTACTAAACCACTACTAGTATATTTTGGTAACCAGCACTTTCGTGTTACTAAACCCTGCTAGTATATTTTGGTAACCCTGCTAGTGTTACTAAACCCTGCTAGTATGTTTCATTCCACGCTAGTGTTACTAAACCCTGCTAGTATATTTTCGTAACCACTGCTACGTGTTACTAAATCCTTGTCAATAAATATGATAATTTTATTTACGTTGAGCATTTATTTTGTATCAATACCAGCTTTGCACAATTGATATATTGCTTTTCGTTACAAAGTTTTATCAGACTCTTATTGTTTGTTTTTCTTTATCTTTTGCGGTACATTTATCGAAGCGTCGGTGTGTTTCATTCCTCTCGGTCTTGTTGGTAAGAAATGGCATTTTCTGCATAACTCATAGTCTTGGCGAGAGCTTTCTCGGGAGGCATCATTTAAAATGTTATTTGGATGGAGTTCTTGTTTCCTCAGATAGATGTGAGCAAGGAAGATCTCGAACTTGGTAAGTTGAGCAGGAACTTGTGGTGGGGTGACCATGTATATGTTTTATCTTTAACGCGCCAACCATGTAAAACATAATGGCTTAAAAGTTAACAAGAAACGTGTCAAATGGTTTGAAAGTCTTCAAAGTGTATTTTTTTTTAAGCATTAAACATTCTATGGGTTTTATTATAAAAAATAGAATACTTTGAAAATATATTAGTAATCATCTGCCTTATTTTTTTCCGGAAGTTTGGATAAATATGAAAAATTACCCATTTTACCTTGTCGGTCTGAACTAATATGAAAAATTACCCATTTTACGGGGGCTGTTTCTTTTGAATTGTTACCTAACGTTTATATTGTTTAAAGGGTCGAGTAAGGCAAATAACTTTTACATTGCGGGTGACACGGATGAGGCTAAAGAGGAAATCGCAGCAAGAGTATGTCCTTCTTTGTGACTGGATGAAGCAACAACTTGGTGACAAAGTTGCTAAAGTACAAATCTCAAACCGTTTGAGCTCTTCCCATGTGTGTTCTTGTGCGGCAAGTTTGGATGGTCTGCTAATATGGAGCGGTAACTAGCACTTGAAACATTTTATGGATGTTTTATCTTCACCTCAAGTATTATGCTTGACAATGTGTGTTTTATCTTCAGGTTAATGAGAGCACAAACTCTTGGTGATACTTCGACTTTGGAGTTCATGAGGGGACGAAGAATAATGGAAGTCAATCCTGACCATCCAATCATCAAGGACTTTTTGCTTTCAGGGTATCTTGATTGTTTGTCGCTTCAATTTCATCCTGGGAGGCTGTATGATGTGATTTTTGGGGTTATAATCTTCATGATATTTCTTAATCGACACCATATGTCATGGCATGTGATAAATAAGTCTAATGCTATCTCTTTAATTCTCTTATAAAAAAAGGATCTTAAGATGTGCTTATACTTGAATTACATGTAATTTAAGTGCCAAAATCGAAATCATGAGAAATATACATATATGTAATCAAGGTGTTTAACATGTTGACACCCCGATGTTTGTAAGATGACTACCGAGTTGTCAAAGCAAGTAAAGTTGGGATATGTAAGTGGTCTTGTTCCAAGAGATAAATCAATGGCCTTTGAAAGAATCCTATTCCGAAACCAGGGGTAATGTATTCTTGAAGCAAAATGTAGTTGAGAACCGTGGTGGATCTGTGCAAGGTGAAGGTTATATTTATATCTTTATTTATGTAACATCATTTGATATCATTTGGATACTTAAGAAGCGTGCTTCCTAATGTTAAAGCTAGCACAAAAATTCCGACCTTCTACTTTTTTCTTGCAAACATGGCCATAAGCTAGTGCTATAAATTCCGACCTTTTATTTATCTGTTGCAAACATGGCCTTACCGGTATGTATTATGATTTTATTTAGGTAACATTCATGCAAATCGTTATCCCTTTACGATGACATAGGAAACAATACCAAATGATTACAGAGGTATGTGCACACCAAGAAGCTTTTAATGACCTCGTTTCTTTTGAATTTTGTATAGGCCACTAAGTTCAATGATGTGAGGTCTTGCATACCAAGAAGCTTTTAACTACTTCTGTCGGGATTATCATCGTCAACAAAGCCTTAATGGCCACTTACGGTTTCACTTTCGGTAACCCTTTCTTCTTTATGATGGTTATGTAGATTTTTTTATTAATCTTGATGTGGAATGCCCATGATATGAAGTTGGATTTTTACTAGCCTTTTTGATTCTGAGACGTGAATATGCATTTTATCTAATTATATGTTTGGTAACCATTGCTAGTTTGGTAACTGCTAGTGGTAGTGATTACCACTGCTAGTACTCGGTAACCACTGCTAGTTTGGTAACCACTGCTAGTGGTAGTGATTACCACTGCTAGTACTTGGTAACCACATCTATGCTTAAATGGTAAAAGGCAAAATGATTGTGCAAATGCTAGCTGCTATGACATGATTTTGATTACCAAATATACCCATATCCATGTGTACACCATTTTTTAAATTAGTCATTTCGCTTATATAAGTGAAGCTCACTCAATCTCTGATTCATAGTAAATTAAACAAGAAACATGGCAAAGTGTATTGCTTTTTTCTTGACAACAATGTGCCTTGTCAGCGTCTTAACCACTGCTAGCGTTACTAAACCCTTTGCTAGTGGTAGTGATTACCTTGCTAGTACTTGGTAACCACGCTGGTGGTGATTACCACTGCTAGTACTTGGTAACCAGCTGCTAGTACTTGGTAAGCTTGATGTTTCTGCCGTTGTGTAAGCTTGACAATAAGGCAATATTGATGAGATTCAATGTCATTCAGCTTATGAGTCTTTACGCCTCCAGAATCTTATGCTAGATTTTTTGGACTATGAGGTAAGGCCGTTGGACTTTATTGTAACTCATTTTACATAAAATCACAAGCCTTAGCTTGTTTAGTGTTTTACCTAATTGATTTGGATTATTATGTATCACTTTTCTTATAGTTATTTGTGGATGGTAAAGCGTGTCTCCCTAATGCCTTTCCCTGCCTCAAGAGTCTTAAGTTATGGAGGATAGACTTTAGCAGCGAGACTATGGTATCATGTGCTATTGAATTGATATGTGGTTCTCCAAATCTGTAGTCCCTCGTAATCACAGTGAGTGAAATGCATATCATCGTACTAAATTATTGATTATATTTAAATCTCTTAGTTATGTGTATATGCACACTACTTTATTTTGTAGGCTTGTTACAATGATGAGGTCCCACCATCTGCAGTTTGTTCTTCAAAGGTAGACTATAGTAGAATTGGGCGATTTGACTTGGAAGGTCGGTTGGAACTTTTGAGGTTCGAAATTGAAATATGTTTGATCAAATGTTTGCTTTGTTTCTCTCCCTTGCTTAAGAAGATGGAAATCCGTTGCAGATCATTTGAAATGTTTGGTGGTGAGATTGGAGGTAGGATGTTTGCTACAAAGTTGTTGAAGTTCTTCGTCACCCGGTGGAAATAGACCTAATCTGGCTTTAGTATCATCAACTTATCTTTTGTGTTTTTCTTGTTAAATCATGTGGGTTTGGCAACAACTCTATGTTTTTGTAAAATTGTTTCTCATATTATGATATGAAATGGCACTAGGAGAAATAAAGTCTACACAAAAGTTATAATATGTTGGTATGATGGATGATTCACAAAGAATCCACAGACCTGTGTGATATATTCATCTATGCTCGTTCAGCAGAGAGATTAACTAATTCATGACATCTAAAACGGCATCAAATTTGTACTCTTATTTCACCATTCAAATAAACCACAAATATAAACAAGTTTGACAGAGTAACATTTATTTAAACTATATATGACATACAACACTTCTTGTTGCAGTAAAAGTTTCGACTCCATCGTGGAGAAAATCCAGCGGTTTTCTTACAAGGGTGTTGCTTCTTAACTTGTCTTGTTTTCTTGAAGCTAAAATGTCACACCCCCAAAATATCGCAGCGGAACGATAGTGTCTTTGGGGTATGACTTCATAGCACAAAGTATGGATACAGAAAACGACCTCTAAATTGAGACGTTTTGAAAGGTTTACCATTCGATTAAATAAAGTTAAAGTTTACACAATATGAGATCCCAAAGTTTGATAATACATAAAGGGGTTTACAAAACATGTCGAATGGTAATAGATAAAAACACAAGACTCCAATGTATGCCATGTGACCCAAATGCTCCATGAAATGCTATCGCCTTACGACCTGAGATAAACATGCTAAAAAGTGTCAACACTAAGGTTGGTGAGTTCATAAGTTTGTAATAAATGATCTGAAATACTTCGAGAAATATTCACACAGCAAAGGCATTGTAAATCCACTCAGTTCAAGTTCGCCCATACAAAACTTACCTTTGTGTGTTCACAACCCATTGCCTAAAATAGAGTGACAATCATGAATATGCGCATTAAGGTAGTTAAAAGTATAAATGTCACCACAAGGGTCTTCCAACAACTCGTGTTGGGATGTTCCTCCAACGACTCACGTTGGGTTGTATCCATATAAATGGCCTTCCAACATATAAATATTGGGATGTTCCTCCAACGACTCACGTTGGGCTGTATCCAAATAAATGGCCTTCCAACATATAAATGATGGGATGTTTGTTTAAGTCTAGTCACTACACGCACCAAGTCTAAAGTATAAGTAATGTTGTTTGGCAAAAGAGTTTAAATGTTTGGATAAATAAGCATGTATCTCGCCCCAAATAGTTTATAGGAATTTAAGCGAGTAAGCGGGGTATGAACTCACCTGGTATGATTGATATGCTAACAAAATGAAGTGCACGGAAATGAGGCTCGGAAACTATCCGCGACCTAAAATGAATGATGTGCTCTAGTATAAGTCATGAAACAATGTTGTGCATGCAAATCCATATGTAATCTATATACACTTATACGTTTTTGAAAATAGAATTTATCGTCGAAATATATGTTTATGACATCTCGTCATGTTTATAAATACTTTACAAGTATATACGTTGAATCAACATCCTATGATAATCGTTTTGTGATTTATTGTGAAATTATAACTTTTCGTCGTAAAATAATGTTACTTGACAATTTCATGAAAGTGACTAAATGGCCTTAAAAGCTAGTCGTAAAATGGTGCACATCGAATGTTAGTAAACAACTCAACGGTTTTGGGAAGCTTGTATCATTATCTCACAGTTTTAGCATTTAAGTTTACATCCTAGAGGTCTCGATCATGGAGAAAAATATGGGTAAGGTATGGTACTTGTATCCAAAATATTTTTAAGGGTGGTTTTCCGGCAAAGTTTGAGTGACTATATTTTATTCGTTACAACTCCACTTGACAAACGGTTGGATATTTTGGAAAATATGCCAGGTGAACTTACTTTTACTAGAAGACATTACTTTATAAAAAGTTCTACATCATTGTTAAAAACGTCCTCCAACTTGTTGCCGTAATACTTGCCTATTAGAAATATAATAGTTTTTCCTTATATAATAAAGTTACGACAACTTTTGTAGCGTGTAAAATTTGACCATTACAAATCCGTTTTCTACGTTTTCTACATCCTTAGACTCATATTAAAATATACTAATATATTTTTGATAAGTCGACACATTTTATAACGCTTAAGACTCATTTTTGACTCATAAAATGTTAATATAACATGCTGAATTTTCTGGAATTATTAGTTTAGGTAAGCCTAACTTCAAAAATTCATAACTTCTTCGTTATAACTCCGTTTTAATCCGTTCAAGCGGCCACGTTTTCGTTTTAAAGTATATTTTCCAATTATCTAGCCCAAAATATTTTACCAACTGTCGAATTTTCCCAGATTTAAAAATATGGACAGACCCTTAATTAAACTTGTCGAAATGAGTTTTTCACGCGCAAAACCTATTATAACCAATTCAAAACAACTCCGAAGCTATTCTAATCCTACCATACACCTTCTTAGGGTGTCATGGGTTCCTAGGCATCACCAAAAGTGATATGTTACAAGGAGTAATTATAGGATGACATATATATATATATATAACTCTTAAAATCAATGAAAAAGTGGTATAAACATCCATAAGACTTGCATGTTTTCTCAAATATGATGAAATGAATATACCCATGAATATGAAATATGATGATGAATATGAAAAGCTTACTAGTTAACTTGATGAGGTTAATGGACAAAGGTTTAATCCAAATTACCCAAGGTTTTTATTTCAAAACCTTAATCAAGAGTGTAACTAGAGTGCAAAATACTTGTCTTGAAAATTTTTGGTGAAATCCTCTTGGTCCTTGAGGTGTGGCCGGTTATGGTGTGAAGAGAGGAAGACAAATGTGTTTTTGCTCTTTGTGAAATGGATGAGAATGTGTAGTGTTTCTTTTAGTATTATAAGATATGTAAGATATTTGTTACAAGTTGGTGTGAGTCATATGTGTGTGTCGACAAACACAAAAGAATTAAAAGACTTGTGTGTTTTGTATAGATTAAATGTATAAGTGTAGAGTGAAAGTGTAGTTATTTAAGGATAGTTCGTAACTTGTGTATCTATTTGAGCTTGTAGAGTAGCGTTAACTAAAAATAAATTTTAACGGGTCAAGATAAAATATATTGAGGTCATAAAAATTATAAAAAATACATTTCTTGAAAGATTTGAGTGAATAAATATTTATCGGGTTGAATTTACGAAAACCGTCGTAATTATATAAACTTAACAATTTATATACAAAATAATTTTTAAAACATTGGGTAAACTCATAATATTATTTTTATAAACTTAATATGAGTATAAAAATATATCGGGATAATTTTTGGAAGTATCGGATCAATTGTTCAAAATAATTAATTACGCGATAGCGTTTATTTAATATGAAATTATGCGTTTAATGTGAAATGCAAAACTATGCATGAGCTAGTATGATGAATGTTGAGTTTGAGAAATGACAAAAAATTGAGAATTGTGACATTCTTCCCATGTCAGAAGAATCGCGTCCTCGCGATTCAATCGATGATACTAAAAGGTCTACCATTAAGTTCGCGAAAACAAGGTGTATGGTCAAAGCGCTTATGTCAAAACCTACACGTCTAGGTTTCTTATCTAATGAGGCTCACTGAATCTGAATATCTGATGGATCACTTAATGGTCTAGGTAAACGTCACCGGTTCGCATTGCGGGCTGCCTCGGTCCCTACATAGAATCCTCGACCTCGGGGTGGGTGATATTGAGTACGAGGTTTGGGTTATTTCCTTCAATTGCCACAGCTAGATGAGCTTGCATCGGTGGCTTATTCAACTGAGGACAATTATTCCGGTAGTGATTCTGGCATTTTCGAAAGCAAGTCCTTTGGTTATTCCTCATGTTGCCCGTGTTAACCGTTGTTATCGGTCTTGCGCTCTCTACAGCAGCGAAAAATAGCTTGGTGATTGCAAATTGTACATAAGCGGCAAGGCTTGGACTTCGGGTGATGATAAGCACATTTGGCACATTTGGGATGTGTACCTGCATACTCTCTTTGTTCAGTACGGTTGTCACAAAAACTCTTGCTCTCTTGTTGTCTGCTACCACATCCATCTGTCTACTCGATCCACTCGATTCCTAGCTTCCTCTTGTCCTTTGCTCTTCAAAGTACCATTTCTAACCATCTCATCTTTAAAGTTCCGCTCTTAATATTGCACTTTGTATTGTAGGCGGCTCGATAGTTTTCCGCAGTTCCACGGATTTGGGGACAAGACCATATATGTACCTATCGATTCTCTTGGATTGAGGGGTGACGGATGAGGAACTAGCTGGCTAATTCATGGAATCGATGCTGTGAGGCCGCGTGACCACTCCTATCATGGAGTGGTGATAAAGTTAGATCTTCCAGTTTTGCATTTCATTATCCGGGCAATACTCCTCTTTCAATAGCGCCTAAACTTCGTCCCATGTCATACCTATAGCTGCTTCTCTGCCCCTAGCTTGTAGCTGTGTGTTCCACCATGTCAATGCCTTCCCGATAGCAAGGCGGCATACTTCACCCTCTAATGTACGGCACAATTGCTGATGTCGATCACTGACTCTGTCTTCTCTACCCATCAGTATCGCCGAGAGCACCTCCTATACCATCAAACTCCACGGGTTTGCATACTGAAAATTCCTATCATGCATCATTCTGTTGTTGTTGTTGTTGGTGGTGGTGGTGGTGTTGTTATGTTGCTTGCTGCCAACTACATTGTTGGTGTCGCCATTCCCGTTCCCGTGGTTTCCCAAGCTATTCATATGGTTTCCAACTTGTGTGACAATAGTGGGAAGCAAGATTTGAAGTTGTTGAGCGATGATTGCGGCAAAATCAGGGATTTCCGCGGCGTTGTTGTCATTGTTACCCATGTCGCGACCGCCTTCTCTACCTCCGTGCTCACCTGTCCTTCCACTGCGCCGCACCACCTCGGTTAGTGCTGCGTGTTACCCTCTTTGGTGCCATGATCTCTACAAGGAAAGGACAGTTGAGTTCCCAATGTCTATACTTAACGTCCTCAAACATAATACCCGCCACAAATTGGTTCCTAAGGTGTACCACACCGATCTACGTATCGCGTGCGCATATGTCCACGTGGGTTGTGGCACATTTATAATTATGTTGGCCACCATAATTATAATTGCCTCATTTCACTGCGGTACATACCACCAGCACATACATGTCTCCGATTGTTGTTCTTGAAATAGTTAGCCATTCTATCATCCGATTCTAAACGGTGGAGGAGGGATTTAGGGTAGGTATCTAGGGAGAGTCGCACTTGGTGTATAGGAAATTCCTTTAGGTGCTAAAGTCACTATGAGGTTTGGTCTCCAGCAGTTCCCAAAGTATCCTCAAGAGAACTCCCATCCTCGGGCAAAAATCATCAAATCTATCTGCTACTATATAGTAACACTTATTTAGCTCGATCTCCGTCTTCATCAAACAAGAACTGTCACGAGATCAAGTTAGATAAGTGCTCATTACTGAGCTCCATATTTTTAATGACTTGCCTAGATTTTGGGACTCCCCTATCGGTACAAGGAAACCATGGTATCCTATGAGGTGAATCTAGAAGAAATTCTTAAGAAAATATATGCGCACGAAAAGTGTGTAAGGCGATAGGAAAAGTAAGGATCGACATGAAAGCGGTTATAGTCTAGGAACTAAAATGCAACCTAGTTCTCTATAACCAAGTCTCTAATACCAATCTGTCACACCCAAAATATCGCGTGAACGATAGTGTCTTTGGGGTAGGACTTCATAGCACAAAGTATGGATACAGAAAACGACCTCTAAATTGAGACGTTTTGAAAGGTTTACCATTCGATTAAATAAAGTTAAAGTTTACACAATATGAGATCCCAAAGTTTGATAATACATAAAGGGGTTTACAAAACATGTCGAATGGTAATAGATAAAAACACAAGACTCCAATGTATGCCATGTGACCCAAATGCTCCATGAAATGCTATCGCCTTACGACCTGAGATAAACATGCTAAAAAGTGTCAACACTAAGGTTGGTGAGTTCATAAGTTTGTAATAAATGATCTGAAATACTTAGAGAAATGTTCACACAGCAAAGGCATTGTAAATCCACTCAGTTCCAAGTTCAGCCCATACAAAACTTGCAACCTGTGTGTTCACAACCCATTGCCTAAAATAGAATGACAATCATGAATATGCGCATTAAGATAGTTAAAAGTATAAATGTCACCACAAGGGTCTTCCAACAACTCGTGTTGGGATGTTCCTCCAACGACTCACGTTGGGATGTATCCATATAAATGGCCTTCCAACATATAAATATTGGGATGTTCCTCCAACGACTCACGTTGGGCTGTATCCAAATAAATGGCCTTCCAACATATAAATGATGGGATGTTTGTTTAAGTCTAGTCACTATACACACCAAGTCTAAAGTATAAGTAATGTTGTTTGGAAAAAGAGTTTAAATGTTTGGATAAATAAGCATGTATCTCGCCCCAAATAGTTTATAGGAATTTAAGCGAGTAAAAGCGGGGTATGAACTCACCTGGTATGATTGATATGCTAACAAAATGAAGTGCACGGAAATGAGGCTCGGAAACTATCCGCGACCTAAAATGAATGATGTGCTCTAGTATAAGTCATGAAACAATGTTGTGCATGCAAATCCATATGTAATCTATACCACTTATGCGTTTTGAAAATAGAATTTATCGTCGAAATATATGTTTATGACATCTCGTCATGTTTATAAATACTTTACAAGTATATACGTTGAATCAACATCCTATGATAATCGTTTTGTGATTTATTATGAAATTATAACTTTTAAGTAAAATAATGTTACTTGACAATTTCATGAAAGTGACTAAATGGCCTTAAAAGCTAGTCGTAAAATGGTGCACATCGAATGTTAGTAAACAACTCAACGGTTTTGGGAAGCTTGTATCATTATCTCACAGTTTTAGCATTTAAGTTTACATCCTAGAGGTCTCGATCATGGAGAAAAATATGGGTAAGGTATGGTACTTGTATCCAAAATATTGTTTAAGGGTGGTTTTCCAGCAAAGTTTGAGTGACTATATTTTATTCGTTACAACTCCACTTGACAAACGGTTGGATATTTTGGAAAATATGCCAGGCGAACTTACTTTTACTAGAAGACATTTCTTTATAAAAAGTTCTACATCATTGTTAAAAACGTCCTCCAACTTGTTGCCGTAATACTTGCCTATTAGAAATATAATAGTTTTTCCTTATATATTAAAGTTACGACAACTTTGTAAGCGTGTAAAATTTGACCATTACAAATCCGTTTTCTACGTTTTCTACATCCTTAGACTCATATTAAAGTATACTAATATATTTTTGATAAGTCGACACATTTTATAGCGCTTAAGACTCATTTTTGACTCGTAAAGAGTTAATATAACATGCTGAATTTTCTGGAATTATTAGTTTTAGTAAGCCAAACTTCAAAATTCATAACTTCTTCGTTATAACTCCGTTTTAATCCGTTCAAGCGGCCACGTTTTCGTTTTAAAGTATATTTTCCAATTATCTAGCCCAAAATATTTTACCAACTGTCGAATTTTCCCAGATTTAAAAATATGGACAGACCCTTATTAAAACTTGTCGAAATGAGTTTTTCACGGCAAAAACCTATTATAACCAATTCAAAACAACTCGAAGCTATTCTAATCCTACCATACACCTTCTTAGGGTGTCATGGGTTCCTAGGCATCACCAAAAGTGATATGTTACAAGGAGTAATTATAGGATGACATATATATATATATATATATATATATATAACTCTTAAAATCAATGAAAAAGTGGTATAAACATCCATAAGACTTGCATGTTTTCTCAAATATGATGAAATGAATATACCCATGAATATGAAATATGATGATGAATATGAAAAGCTTACTAGTTAACTTGATGAGGTTAATGGACAAAGGTTTAATCCAAATTACCCAAGGTTTTTATTTCAAAACCTTAATCAAGAGTGTAACTAGAGTGCAAAATACTTGTCTTGAAAATTTTTGGTGAAATCCTCTTGGTCCTTGAGGTGTGGCCGGTTATGGTGTGAAGAGAGGAAGACAAATGTGTTTTTGCTCTTTGTGAAATGGATGAGAATGTGTAGTGTTTCTTTTAGTATTATAAGATATGTAAGATATTTGTTACAAGTTGGTGTGAGTCATATGTGTGTGTCGACAAACACAAAAGAATTAAAAGACTTGTGTGTTTTGTATAGATTAAATGTATAAGTGTAGAGTGAAAGTGTAGTTATTTAAGGATAGTTGGTAACTTGTGTATCTATTTGAGCTTGTAGAGTAGCGTTAACTAAAAATAAATTTTAACGGGTCAAGATAAAATATATTGAGGTCATAAAAATTATAAAAAATACATTTCTTGAAAGATTTGAGTGAATAAATATTTATCGGGTTGAATTTACGAAAACCGTCGTAATTATATAAACTTAACAATTTATATACAAAATAATTTTTAAAACATTGGGTAAACTCATAATATTATTTTTATAAACTTAATATGAGTATAAAAATATATCGGGATAATTTTTGGAAGTATCGGATCAATTGTTCAAAATAATTAATTACGCGATAGCGTTTATTTAATATGAAATTATGTGTTTAATGTGAAATGCAAAACTATGCATGAGCTAGTATGATGAATGTTGAGTTTGAGAAATGACAAAAAATTGAGAATTGTGACATAAAAATTTACCAACAAGATTGTCTTCTGAGATTTTTTTATCTTCTGTAGTTCTTTCATCTTGCTCGTTTTCGATGTTTGTAACTTGATCACGTAACGATTCAGCTTTTATTGGATCTTTACTAACAGAACTAGTTATAACAGGATTTGGGTTGGGTTTTAGTTCTTCTTGAAGCCCCTGGGTCACGTTTAAAGGTTGTGAGATCGTCATTTGAGTCTTAGAACCTATGGTCTTACTATGAGAACCCATAGTTGAGAAAGACGATTGAAGAAATGGAGCGGCGTGTTGTTTCGAATTGTTGTCATACTTCTTTCCGTATGTTTTAGAAGAAGTATTATTTGAAGGTTTACGCTTTTGTTGGAACAACAGGGAGCAGCGTTGAGGAATCCTGCATGCCACCTCAGTTATGAAGCCTGGCACGGCAATTTCAAATAAGTCATTTAATACAAAATACACGTATGGTGGCAAAGGCGGATGGGGCGGGGCGGTAGGGTGGTCTAGTTAGCGGTTGAAGCGGTTTGGACCGGTTAGGTTAACCCGTTAAAACTTATTGTCTTCCACTAAAAACAATAAAAATATCGATTGCCTTAATTATGCATAAAGTAATAATCTAAATCTTTGAATAGAACAATTTAGGAGGTTGTATGCACACAAAAACTAGACTGTTTACAACTTTTAACCGCTTTAAGTTACATTTTGGAGATTAAACACAACCCAAATTGACCCATTTATAAGTAAAGGGGTTGAAAGTGTCACCTATAGGAACTAGCAACACAAAGGAATCAAAAATGTAATGCGCGAGGGTACCTTTTGATTTGGATATGATGAATGTGTATAATCATCATTATCATCATCGATAGCAACGGCAATCTCAAGATCACCATCGTTCACTTCCGAAGCAGACTCTTGCCCATACTTATCCAACGACGACTGCCCGACAAAGCTACTCGACGAATTAGTCTCGTCTCTATCATTTGACTGTATACTAATATACAAAACCGGTTGTGCAACACTTTTAGAACTCTTTTTCCATATAATCGGAACACTAAGATTCAACACATTCTCAATGATCCCATAATCTCCAAGATTCACAAATCGACCCTAATATCGATCTTTATGCGGCTTATCCTTTCTCGGCTCCCACAAGTGAAACTCCAAGTAGTTTTTCTGAAACTTATCTGGATCCTTTTTATCTTTACGCAAAAGTCATCACCTCCATTAATAATATTCCAAAACTATACACATCCACCTACTTGACATCTCACTCCCGAGACCATTCTCTGCACATTATAAGCAATTAATTTAGACAAAAGTTAATATTGTAAACCAATATATAGGTGGGAATATGTTAGTTTTACCAGGAGGTGCATAACCAATGGTTTCTTTAATTCCATTTGTGCTTTTTTGGTATGAATCTGTACCAAGAAATCGAGATAAACCAAAATCTCCAACATGAGCCACCATGTCGTCATCAAGAAGAATGTTGCTTGGCTTTAAGTCACCATGAACAACGGTGGTTTCGCAAAGATTGTGAAGATAATCAAGTGCGCATGCAATATCCACTAACCACTCTCAAACTAGTTATCAGAATGCAATAAGGAAAGACTAAACAATAATAGGGTCTACAAACCACTAAAATCGTCTAAATCTTCTAACTTCGTAAGAAAGCATGTTCTTTTTACCCTTTTCAATAAGCAGTATCATTATCTTGTAACAAACTATATCAACAATACCATAAACAAAAACTTACACATCTACTATTATTAGAGTGATACTAAACTAGGGTCTTAAACCACCAAAAATATAGTGATTCAATCTAATTCGAAATCATTACTAAAATCAAACATATTTGAGCCTGTATGAAGATTTCTAGCAATAAACTCTCATAAAAAGGCATGATTTCAAATACCCTTTACAACTACCATGCTATCACAATCTCATGACTAAAAACATTTAGCAAGACCCTCCAGCCAAAATAATAGACAAAAACTAGTAAACTACAAAAGGGTATACGATCCACCAAAATCAGCATAATTCAATTCAACATCGCAACAAAGGGAATGTTTAGGCTTGCTTATTTTTAAGGAAGATCATTTCAAAATCATCACTAAAAGGGAGTGTTTGGAATTGCTTGAGCACAAACCTTATCCAAACACTACAAAATTGCTTCTTTCCTTAAAAGAAACACAACAAGCAGATAAGCACTCTTATAAGCAAATCCCAAACACCCCCTAAAAGATGAAACATTTATTAGCTAATCTGATAGTAATTCCTACCACTAAAACCTCATAAAAAGCATGATTCTTTCATACCCTTTTTTGGATAAGACATAGCGATTTTTGCCACCCATTCTATCCCTTTGGTTGACCCGTTCTGACCCGCTGAGAACTCAAAAAGAACAGATTAGACAAGTGAGATCACTTACAGGAATGACGGCCATCTGATTCAACCTCTTGCCTACTTCATCATCTAGAGCATACTCGTCACTAAATGAATAAGACAATTCTTCATCATAGTTCAGCTGTCTTGTAGGACTATCACATGAACTAGAAGGTGGCATATCATTTGTGTTCTCATCATCTCCTATAAAATATAAAATATATAAATATCATTACACCATAAACATACATATATGACCATTTCGAGGGACAATTGATATGTTACAAGTGAGCCATTTTCTGAGAAAAATGAATAAGATAAAAAAAAAACTTGCCCGATCTTGTACATGTATGAAGCTGGTTCCAAAATAGATCGAGACATGCTTACGTTGTTTCACAGACGCATAATCTGTTTTGTGAATGCAATCCGAAACAATAATTGGTGAATGAATGAGAACAATAATTGGTTAAAATGGAAGAGACAAGGGTATAATAGACAATTTAGTTAAAATTATAATTTTGAAAAGTGTAAAAAAATGTACTAAAAGGTACAAAAGTATAAAGTAAAAAAAGTCGATAATATTATTCATCGCTTAATTAAATTAATTTCGGCATTGGGAAGGAGCGAAAAGTATAAAAAATATTTTAGTAACTTTGACTTTTTACTAAAGGACAAAAAATCATAAGATTCTTAAAAGCGTCAGCGTAGATTCGGTTCTTTGTACAATCGTAGCTGTAAAGTCGAAAAAATGATTGGGTACACAAACTTCGAACGACACTTGTCAAGCTTATATGAAAAGTAGAAAAGTCGCAAGTCTCAAAGTTTATTTTGGAAATACCCCAACTTTTTTCCTAAAAAGTGTTGACACCTTGAGCAAAACATGTATTCTCATAATTACCCCTTTTAAATATTTACAGTTTTTATCCTTGTACTTTCAAAAATGACACTTTAAACCCTCAACTATGGGTTTTTGACAAAATCAGCCCTTATATAATCAACTTCACAGAAATTACATTTTTAGTCCAAGAAAAACTTTATCTTACAAAAATTACCATTTTTATCCTTGAAATTTTATAAGAAAATTTATTAGTTTTTGGCCTAAATGGATAAAAGTACGGGTGAATAAAAGCGAGGCCTTAATAGGTTTTTACTACGTTCTTGATCATTTCAAGAGTTTGTCCGGTGGTCTTTATAATGGTTCAAACTAGAGGTCTTAAGCTCTTACGGTTTAGTCGCAATGATTTTCCAAAGTAGGGGGTTATGTGCCTTTTTGTTGTTTATGACTTTTGACCAAAATGATAGGCTGTTTTTAAACGTAACGACTAGGCTTTTTAACCGGGTTATAGGGGCGTTTTGTAGTATCCCAGGTGGTGTTTACAATGGTACCTTGCTTGACCCTAATGTCTCTAACATGAAGTAAATAAATGAGGAGCAAGTTGGGGGGTAAGGCCTGTTTTGGCGCAAATTTCAGTAGGGAAAAAGTAAAATATGCAATTTGTATAGTATAAACCTATAGGGTGTTGGTAATTAGATTAGATGTTTATTTTACTTGTTAAATGGACTCCTAACATGTTCTAACTTTTAAGTAAAACGCATTACAAATAGGTGTTTGTCTTTGGAGCGCGCTCTTTACAGAAAGAAAATGGAACATGGTTTTAACTTTTTTTTTTCACATAACACTAATCTATAGTCACTTATATGTTTTATTGAATGTATAAAATGACTAAAGAAAGAGTATGGATGTACTTACAAATAATATGATGCTTAACCACAAGGAAAAATCCTCCTAAGAGCTGCTATTTATTATCCAAGGACTCCACTTCTTCTAGGCTTTTGTTTAGTACTTTACTTTCACTACTTAAGGTAATATTCAGAATGTATGGTGAGTATGGGATAGGTTTATGGTGCGTGTGATATGTAGGTGATATGGTATAATATGTGTGATTGTATGGGACTCAAAGGAAGGGGGTATGGTGCGTTTATATAGGAAGGGGAGTGCTTGGTTTTCCAATTGCTAGGTCACCTTGTCTCACAAGTGAAGAGACATGGTGAGGTGTTCCAATACACATGGAAGGTTCATGTGGTTTCAAAGGGACATGAAGAGGTGTGGCCTAATATGAGCCTAGAAGGGTTGTCAAGATGAGGGAAACAAGGTGGTGTGTAAATATTAGGTGCAAGTACTTAGTTGTGGTTAGGGTTTTTACATGTATACTAGGTAACTAAATGGTAACTTAGTTAGTTCAATTTTAACTAGGGTAAAAGGGTAGGGGCTTTGGCATTGAAGGGTTGTACCTAGGCCTTAGTGAGTTGTACCTAGAGTGTAGAGATGTAGTATACTTAGTTAGGTTTGTAATTTTACTTTAGATAATTACTAGTTTAACTTAGCTAAATGATATATTTAACATATATGCATAAAATACTTGTACCACAAGCATTGGAGAGTTGTACATTAGGTTTGAAAATTTAGGAAAGTCAATTTTAAGGGCTTGTGCAATATAGGTTTGTATCATGTGCTTTAAGGTAGGTACATTGAGGTTTATAATGTGATTTTATGTAAACATAAAATTTTATGCATTAAGGACTTGTACTTATGCTTGAAAGACTTGTACATTAGTATTTTGAAAATATATCATGTACATAAAATCATAGAGTTGTATATTAGGGCTTGTAACGGAATTAAAGTATAGCTAGGTTTCGTGCTTTAATGACTTGTACTCTAGGTATAAAATGTTGTACTTTAGTAATTATGATTTAGTTGTGTAAAATCATAGTTAACATAAATTAGGGCTTCGTGAAAACTCTAATAAATGACTAACGTTTAGTTCGAAAGTTTAATAATTGTATGCGTTAAGAAATAACGTAAAGTGGTAAATAAACGTTGAGAACCTTTATAGTTTTACATATAAAGATGTTTATGTTTATTAAAGATGTGAGGTTCATTACATTGGCTAGTGGTTGTGATCAAATAAAATGATATCGTTTCTTAAAACAAATTTGGACGTAGAAAATGGATAAGTATTCTTTTGTTAGAATATTATATTAGTTTAATACGAGGTGAAATTTACCGGTGGTTACAGTCTCACCCCCTTAAATTGAATCTCGTCCCGAGATTTAGTCCATGTTAAATGTTAAGTAATGAGGATGAAATGTGGTTTCACTTGTGAAAGCTTATATGTTAGAATTTATTGTTCTTACATGTGAACAACATTATTCTAAAGGTTATATAAACTTAAGAAAAATTTAATTTTGAATGAAGATTGTTATTAATTTTTGAAAATAACATGGTTCATAATGGCTTGCGAAAATCAAATTATTAATATCGAAAAATTTTCGAATGAGAGAAAGTTTTTGAACTTCAGCTTTGGTAGATGATGAATTAGTTTGTTCGTTAGTAAGGTGTGCACTAATTTCTAACGGTCATGAGCAGTAACCCCAACGATTAGTGAGCGGTACTAGTACCCCAACGGCTACTTTTCCTTTTATAAATACCCCATTTTAATCCTCATTCTTTCATACTAACCTTTCACCTACATTTCTCTTATCACACTTCAAAATGCCGCATATTATTACCATTGTTGCACTCGTGTATGTTGTAATATCGCTATCTATTGCCAATGTTACGGATGAAGATTACGAGTTCTTGGTAGTGATCTTAGTGATTCTTATACCACTTGTGATCCCTAGCCATCGTGGATAAAATATGGGGGTAATAGCATTTAGGAATAAATCTTTATTTTATTTGCATTATCGTGTAATCTTTATCTCTTTTTGAAGGTAATAAACGTATGTGTTAGCACTCATTGAGTTGCGTCTTGTGTTGGTTGTTGGGTTGAAATCCAATACGCTTAATGGTGTGTTTGTTTATGTAATCTAGTAGGCGAGCCCTTTTAATCTGAATGTGGGTTGTGTTTATTTGTTTTACTAATGGGTTGAAGCCCACTTTTACGTTATAAAAAAGAGAGCGTTTAATATTGTTTATATAGAGTTATGTCCGCGATATTTCATCCATTAAGCAATAACTCATTTATATTTATTACGTCAAGAATAATCAAGATCCCTGCATCCAGTCGTGATTCTCGCTCTCCTAGGTGTGGTGGTGTTTTTCATTAGCTTGGCGGATCAACCATTTGGCGATACTATACCTTATTTGGTGATTTTTGTAACATTAGCACTACCGATGCTAATTATATCATTATGTATTAATATTTATGGATTCTAATGTAATAAAAATTTACGTTATTCGTGTTTGCCATATATCTTTGTGAATTTTTGTGATCCTCGAGTTTGTACTTATCATTTCAGATACAAATAAACCCACTTATCTATAATTCATTATTTACATAGAGAGGCGTCCCACACAATGTAAATAAAGAAATATAAACTTATGGTTCGACGATTCACAATTTCTTTATTTTAATAAAAAGGCGTCCCAATCCATTCAAATAAAGACATTGTAAGTCATCCTACTTAAGAATTTCACGAATTAACCTTCATACTTAGCTGTTGAGTTAGAAGGAGATTTAGGTATTTTGGGAAGTCTGAGAAGAGTGTTTTCACTCATCATTTAAGGATGGAAGTAAGAATATCAAGGAAAGTTGCCAAAATAGTTGGTGAGTATATATGTTTAGTGTAAATAAGATAAGTAGGAGAGACCATTGTAATTGGTTACAATGTCTTGAGAAGGTTTCATAAATTTGAAAATATAAAAGTAGATGCGTGCTTTCGGGAAATGTGATTAAGTCATAATGCCTTAGAATAGACTCATGCAAGTATGTTTATTTTGTATAAAGTGATCAGAAGTATATATCGGTATACTAAAGTGTTTGTGTAGCATAAACTGTCTAGAAGTCACATAATTACGGAGGATGGAAGGCAGGAGGAGCGAAAGGCTATAAAATGTTTTCTTTGTAAAAATAGTTATAGTTCGGACCTCAACAAGATCCGTTTCTCTATACTACTGCAGCTCGATACCAATCATAACACCCCGATTTCGTGATACGGCCGAATTCAAGCTAGGTGTTACTTCATGGCTCAACGGTTATAATAATAGAAAAGCGAACTCTGGTATTAATTTGTCGTTTTAAAAGATTTATAATTCGATTTATATAAATATCAGAGTTTACAAAATGAGGTCCAGTGGTTTTACAGTTTATTAAATAAGTTATCGAATAATAATATAGCCTTCTTGAGTATCCGTGCCCTTCCATGCCATCCTCGTAAATTATGAACATGAGATAAACATGCAAAAAGTGTCAACACAAAGGTTGGTGAGTTCATAGAGTTTATGATTAAAACAGTTGAGTTCAATAGTTTGATTATTGTAATAAATACCAATATCGATGAAATAAGTAGTGGGTTACGTTATTATCCACTCATAGTTCGTTTGTTTAGTAATCAGTTGAACACAAGTTTCAAGATTGGGTCATGTTGTTGCACCCATAAATTCAGTAGTTGCAGCATTTGTATCATTGCAACACAATATATATTGCCTTAAGTCTCATGAGCATGAAACCTTAACAGTGACGGCATCATAGTAATGAACTAATGATGTAATTCGCGACATCATAGAGATGATGTAAGTAACAAGGCCCTCGAGTAGGAGTTTGCCAACTTCCTATGGGATTCTCAAATAGAGTGCACTTGGCTACTTATCCAGCAACACAAGTGGGGCGTCAACTTCCAATAGATCTATTCACTATATTCGCGTTCACTCGCAAGTGATTAATGGCTCATGATAGAGGGACTTTTAGTGGCAATAGTGTATAACTTAGGCAATAACAATCAGGATCGCATACAGATAGTACATGTGTTCAGGTTTGTAGAAAAATGTATGAAGTGTGATTATGAACTCATAGAAGTATGTAAAAGCTTTAGAGTATTTGTGAAAGTAAAAATGAGTAGTTAAACATGTATCTCCCCCAAAAATAGTATAAAACGCATAAAAGTAGGGGCTATGAAACTCAAAATAATTCGTAAGAGTTTAAAATAAATGTAAAAATATCAAGCAATATTTGAGCATGTATCTCCCCCAAAGCATTCAAAATAAGGAAAAGAGGGGCTATGACTCACCTCGATGTTCTGAAGTAGTCACGGATGGAAAACAAATTAAGTAATGTGAATAAACTTCTCAAGGCTAAGTGACGAGTTAGTATGTCATGTTTTTAGTATTCGAGTTCAAGTTTATGCAATGTTAATGCTTTATCGATAATTAGATAACATGAAGTCTCTTCAAAAATTAATAATACTTATCGTACTTATCTTCATGACTCGAATGATTGTTAGAAAATTTTTATAGAAATCCAAGTTATTAAATATTTTATCTTTCCTAAATATTATAATTCACAATTTTAAATATTTACAGTTTTTATCCTTGTACTTTCAAAAATGACACTTTAAACCCTCAACTATGGGTTTTTGACAAAATCAGCCCATATAAAAATTAACTTCACAGAAATTACATTTTTAGTCCAAGAAAAACTTTATCTTACAAAAATTACCATTTTTATGCTTGAAATTTTATAAGAAAATTTATTAGTTTTTTGCCTAAATGGATAAAAAGCGGGTGAATAAAAGCGAGGCCTTAATAGGTTTTATCTGCGTTCTTGATCATTTCAAGAGTTTGTCCGGTGGTCTTTATAATGGTTCAAACTAGAGGTCTTAAGCTCTTACGGTTTTAGTGCATAATGATTTTCAAAGTAGGGGTTATGTGCCTTTTTGTTGTTTATGACTTTTGACCAAAATGATAGGTTTGTTTTTAAGCGTACTGACTAGGCTTTTAACGGGTTATAGGGCGTTTTAGTATCAAGGTGGTGTTTACAATGGTACCTTGCTTGACCCTAATGTCTCTAACATGAAGTAAATAAATGAGGGGCAAGTTGGGGGTAAGGCTTTGGCGTAAAATTCGATGAGGAAAAAGTAAAACATGCAATTTCTTTAGTATAAACCTATAGGGTGTTGGTAATTAGATTAGATGTTTATTTTGCTTGTTAAATGGACTCCTAACATGTTCTAACTTTTAAGTAAAACGCATTACATTTAGGTGTTTGTCTTTGGAGCGCTATTCTGAAAGAAAATGGAACATGGTTTTAACTTTGTTTTTCCACATAACACTAATCTATAGTCACTTATATGTTTTATTGAATGTATAAAATGACTAAAGAAAGAGTATGGATGTACTTACAAATAATATGATGCTTAACCACAAGGAAAAATCCTCCTAAGAGCTGCTATTTATTATCCAAGGACTCCACTTCTTCTAGGCTTTTGTTTAGTACTTTTTTCACTACTTAAGGTAATATTGAGTGTATGGTGAGTATGGGATAGGTTTATGGTGCGTGTGATATGTAGGTGATATGGTATAATATGTGTGATTGTATGGGACTCAAAGGAAGGGGGTATGAATTAGTTTATATAGGAAGAGTGCTTGGTTTTCCAATTGCTAGGTCACCTTGTCTCACAAGTGAAGAGACATGGTGAGGTGTTCCAATACACATGGAAGGTTCATGTGGTTTCAAAGGGACATGAAGAGGTGTGGCCTAATATGAGCCTAGAAGGGTTGTCAAGATGAGGGAAACAAGGTGATGTGTAAATATTAGGTGCAAGTACTTAGTTGTGGTTAGGGTTTTTACATGTATACTAGGTAACTAAATGGTAACTTAGTTAGTTCAATTTTAACTAGGGTAAAAGGGTAGGGGCTTTGGCATTGAAGGGTTGTACCTAGGCCTTAGTGAGTTGTACCTAGAGTGTAGAGATGTAGTATACTTAGTTAGGTTTGTAATTTTACTTTAGATAATTACTAGTTTAACTTAGCTAAATGATATATTTAACATATATGCATAAAATACTTGTATCACAAGCATTGGAGAGTTGTACATTAGGTTTGAAAATTTAGGAAAGTCAATTTTAAGGGCTTGTGCAATATAGGTTTGTATCATGTGCTTTAAGGTAGGTACATTGAGGTTTATAATGTGATTTTATGTAAACATTAAACTTTATGCATTAAGGACTTGTACTTATGCTTGAAAGACTTGTACATTAGTATTTTGAAAATATATCATGTACATAAAATCATAGAGTTGTATATTAGGGCTTGTAACGGAATTAAAGTATAGCTAGGTTCCGTGCTTTAATGACTTGTACTCTAGGTATAAAATGTTGTACTTTAGTAATTATGATTTAGTTGTGTAAAATCATAGTTAACATAAATTAGGGCTTCGTGAAAACTCTAATAAATGACTAACGTTTAGTTCGAAAGTTTAATAATTGTACGTTAACGAAATAACGTAAAGTGGTAAATAAACGTTGAGAACCTTTATAGTTTTACATATAAAGATGTTTATGTTTATTAAAGATGTGAGGTTCATTACATTGGCTAGTGGTTGTGATCAAATAAAAGGATATCGTTTCTTAAAACAAATTTGGACGTAGAAAATGGATAAGTATTCTTTTGTTAGAATATTAGTTTAATACGAGGTGAAATTCTTGGTGGTTACAGATACACAACCATCCATATCAATTTCAAACACACCAAGAATAGGAATTGCATTAAAATAAAAAACATTATTTAAAGAAACTGAAATTCCATAACTGGTAAAAGTGTGCACAAAACTAATATCTTTTAACAAAGCGGAAATAACACCTAATAATGGTGGGTGCATAATGACAATTATTTAGTTCCAAAATTAAGCCCGAAGGCAACACTAAATCAAAAGTCCATATTGCCGACAAGCACTGCAGCTTTTCAGCGTACAAGTATCTCTCCCAATTCGGCTTCCTCGCTCCTCTAAGTCCTGCGATGTATTACGGATGTGAGTACCACATCTGTACATATCATATATCCAGAATTTTGCTTATGAGGAAAAGAAAATAATTCAAACATAAAAATACCGATGAGTTAGGCACCATCTTATTTTTATTAGAAGGCACTCATTGAGATAAAGCTGGGCGACTCGCTTCCGGTGGCACAGTGAGTTGGTGGTGGCAAGTTAAATCCTTCTTAGGATTCTCCTTTTTCTTTGCAGGGTTCTTCTTAGGAGCTGGTGGGATGACAACTTGTTTCACCTTTCCTTTTCCTTTCCACTCTTATACGCTTGCGGCTTTGGCTTATTCACCCAACCACCTTGTATTGCTAATACAGCAGTGTAAGACCTTCTTTGGCAATCTCTTCTCGAAGTCTACAAGCATTGCATGTAACTCATTCACTGTCTTCCCCGTGCAATGCATGTTAAAATTTCGGACAAAATCACCAAATCGTTCCTGATTAAGGGAGTGATTGATGAGGCCGACACATACATCGTTCGAGTAACCACAACCAAGCTTCTCCAATTGGTCCAAGTGATGTTTCATCTCGAGGGCGTGGTCGAGACAGTTTACCAACCTCACCTTGCGGCTATGAACTTTTCAATCAATTCATACGGTTCAATTTGGGGTGGCTTCTCAAACATCGTTTGAGTTCATCTAGCATGCTCATATAGGCGGATAGTGCTCAAATTGTTTTGCAATTGAGCAGACATCCCCGAAAGCATTAGACACGCCACATCATTTTGCTTCTCATATTCAACCGATATGCCTGTTGAAGCGTGGCCGTATCGAGGAGGAGCATGAGCGGTGTAGTCAAAATATCAAGTCTTTTGGCAACACGAAGGATGATCCTAAGTGCACGATGCCAATCATTGAAATTAGGGCCGATCGGCTTGTCTCTTTAATCATATCTTTGAAAGCATAACTCATTAAGCTCATAGTATTTTGAGGTTGATGAGCCATCTGAGAAAAAGTTCAAAAACCATAATTAGTATTTTGATAATTTTCCTTTTCAATAAACAATTAAATACCCAAGGTTCATATTCATGTAACCAATTAATTATTATTGAAAACTAGGATCCAAATTGTCATAATCTCATCCGCGTCGGTTGATGCGCTAGTAATGAACCTTATACAAAATGGTAGAGCTTTTGCTCAATTGCCAATTTCAATTGCAATTCCTAGATTTATGGGATTTACATATAGCCAATTTCAATTGCCATGTAAACATGTTTTATCCCATCTTACGCCTTGATTTGCCGGTTCTCCGCCTAACTCAATTAAGTTGTCCAACTTAAGCGCAAAATCATCCATGCCCGTTCTCCGCGACCGTGGACATTTACCCTTTGATTACGATTTAAGTCACGTTCTCGCAAATAAAAGGTAATCTTAGGTGTTTCGTTTCTTTGGATGGCATATAACTCAAATTAAAGGGTAATAATTTTGATGTCAAATCAAATATGTACAAATATGTCATGCATTCATCTTGGCGCATAATTTTTATTAAAACATTTATATGCTTGTTTTAATTATTTAAGCTTTTCATCATAAAACTTTAATGAGGTATTGGATAACCAATTAAAGAATCACCTTAATTACCACTATATCCTACTCTTGCATGAGTCATAAGACCCAAGTTATTAGGATAATTACCACAAAAAGTGGTCGTGAAAATTAAAGTAATTCACCTAAGATTTTTTATGCACACATATAGGAATACTTGGTAGCTCCATTAAGGCGCACAAGCATGGGGGTCGGTCAGCGTGAAGCATATTAAAAACCCTCATCTTTAGGGCGCCACAATTTAATGCACCCTCCTTGTACATCACACGGTTTGTCATTAATGGGTGAGCCGTTCTAACTATTTTGTGCAAAAAATCAATCATTTAAACGATTATGATTTCTATGCTTAAAAAATGCATGTTTCACCATTATTTAGGTCAGTTTATTTTTTTGTAAAAATACCCTTGTTAAACATAACAAACAAGCAAGTATTTAAAAAAAAATAAACAAATAAACAATGAATGCATAACAGATAATAAGTCATGCATATCAAATAGCCACATGCAAACCTTTTTGATAAATCCTATTAATAATCAATTCTATATCTGTAAATATGTATATATTTAATTAAGACTTTCACCCGTTTTCATCTATGTACAAGGTGAGCCACATGAATCGATTCATCGATTCATGCGAAGTCAAAATTAAACTTACCACATACACGCACATAATATGATTAAATAATAATTATTGAGGTCTTCCCCAATTTTAGATCTATCAAAATATTTAGTGTATATCACTTAAGCAAGTAAAACATACAATAAAACCAGATCCATGATAAAACATGCATGTAATTATCATGGATATAAATCACACTTTACAATTAATGCAATTAGAGTTACATAATACACATAAAATTACATGCATCCTAGGGTTTCTAATCCAATTAAAACTTAAGTTTACAAAACTCTAATTAGGGCACCATAAAAAAAAAAAAGGGTTTAGGTTTTGCAAACCCTAGATCTCGCATACAAATAATAACACAATCATGTTTATTTTATTTATGTGTTTCAGTAATTAATTACTTGTTATGCAAGGCTCGTGATGCTTTGGAGTTTAAGATACATGAATAACAATAAAACATGTAGACACCACAGAAGTACAGTAGGAAGACTTAAGATCATAACAAATAAATAATTGATGAATTAAAAGCGTAACATACCTCTGCGAATGTGGATCTCTTGAACAAAAGCGAGAAGAAATGGTTTAAAAGTTGTCACACGTTTTGCAACTCAAACCAATTAGGTGTAAGAATAGTGTCTTACCCGCAGTTTGTACACAATTAACCAACATCAGCGATTGCTAAATCTAACACAAGTCCTTGTTTTATGGAAAAAACAAAACCAAAACACCCTATGGAGGGGGGTTCGGCTGAATAGGAACAAGAGAGAGAGAGATGAGAGATCTAGGGTTAATTCAATGCACAAAGTAATGAGAAACCTAAAACCCTAGCCTCCTCATATATAGTGGATACAAATATTTGGGAACAAGTTAGGGTTTGGGTTGTGAATACCCCCCTATGGCCGGCCACCATAAGCCCCAAAAGGGTTTCCCAAATTTTTTCCATTTTAAGATTTTTCACTATAAGTCCTTCTTCTTTAGCATTAGGTGGGTTACTTTTCCATTAAATACTTGCGATCGTTAGATGGACTTTATGTGCAATAATTAAGTAAACATTAACATTAATTATTTAACTTTAATTCTCATTCGCTAATGTGTGTAATCCCGTGGTCACGAGTTCGAATCCGGACATTTACGTATTTATAAATATATACATTTCCAACACATTCTTCCTCTCAAGTCGATCGCATATCCGACCGATTCATCCATTTCTCTCCATGACATCTAATGGTGTATCAGAGGTGGGGCGTGTCGAGGTGCGCCGGGGTGATGACTGATCCGGCTTTATGCCATTACACCCGACTAGGGGTGTCAATCAGTCAACCCGGGCGATAAGCCTCATCGGGGCCGGGTTGAATCGGGTTTGACCTTTAGAAATATAACCCGCAGGCCCTATAATAAGAAAGGGTTATCGGGTTGGGTCCAACACACCCCTACACCTAAACAGATAAAACCCTAACCCGACCCGACCCTATAGACTATCGGTTTATCGGGTTGACCCGATAAACAGATAAGCTAAGGACCGAAATCAACCCACCCTATAAAGCCTTACATCGGGTTCGGGGTCGGTCAGTCGCGACCATTGACACACCCACCCAGCCTAACCGTTTTATCCCGTAATCATTTCCAGCCAACTTTACCTCCCTACATCATACTTCAAGAGAAAGTAAATATCTATAAAAAATTTTTGTACTTTCCTTAAAAAAAAAAAACCAAACAAAGAAAGTGTTAGATGTGGAAAAAAAAACCAAAGTGAAGAAAGTAGGCAAAGACAAACTTGTTCAAACTCCTTGTGTTCATGTATATCTATCTTCCTCCTACCCAAAATAAAAATAAAAATAAAAAAACAAAAAAGTGCTCGGTTATTTTCTTCTTCTTTATCAAACCACTCTTGTTCAATTCAATTTAATTAATATTTTCTGTTAAATCATTATATCATCGTCTCATACCTTCCAGATTCATCTATATATATATATATTTTTCTTTCAGGTTCGTAATAATTATTAATTTCGATTTATTTTTTGGGTTTATTATTGCTTTTCATTTTATAAATCTATTTGCTTTCATTTATTAGTGTTTTATTTCATTAAATTATTAAGATGTTTTTCATAGCAACTAAAAAACATGCTCAGAATACTTGTAATTGTGTACTTATATATTTGGAACACTTGTAATTGTAATGTAAAATGACGTAAAAGCTAAACGCTTTGCTTGCGGTTCATATAGGAGCCTTTAGAAAGCATATTCTAAACGTTTCGAAATGCTCGTTGTCAAAAACAAATAATAGCTAAATTTTCTAATGGACCCTCTAAGACTAGTGGTAATAGAGTAGAAAGAGACACGATTTGTTAGTACACCCACCACGCGTTTTGTTAGTACACTCACCCCCTTGAGACGCGTTGTCCCCTTCATTTTGTAACGACCTAGTTGTGTGGAGATCAGGCGGGCGAAATTACTTGAGGGGGGCACGATTGATAAAGAAACGCTATTAACTTGGGGGAAATTACAAATTACAAAACCCAAATATTTTCAAAATTTTACACTCATTTTTTTTTCGCTAGGGGGTACCTGCCCTTGTGCCCCCCTTTATCTCCGCCCATGTGTGTATTGTGGGGTATATTTGGGTTGTGATGTTGTTGGCTGAGGAGAGAGAAACTGATGTGGCGGCGTGGCGCTGTGTTGCCGGTGGTTATCGGGGTCACTATTACCACTAGCCTAAGTATATTATGCATAATTAAAAAAACAAAGCTATTTTTTAATAATAGTAACAAAATGTGGTCTCATTAAGTTAAAAAAGAGTTACTTTTTACTGTTTTGTTGAGGGAATGCCATATACCAACAACTTACTTTCAAATTTCGTGGCAGGGGTATTTTGGTAATAGTCAAGGTGCTTACATGTCAGCAAAATGTAGGACGAAATTTGAAAGTTGCTTGTTTATAACAGTAGTAAAAAAAGTTTTAAAAGTAAGTTGTTATGATATGGTTTTAGCCCGTTTGTTAATGATATAGTTTTGTAAAAGCATTGTGTTTGTTTTGACAACATAGGAATTTGTTACTTGTAGTCATTTAATAACTTTGTTTACACTTTTGGGATACAGATATTTTACAGTATAAATTAAGGTTTATTAATTGTCTTTAAAGTAAATAATAAAAGGCTTATATATGTTTTTATGTAACAGATATTGGGTCGTGGATGGCGACAGCAACTATGGCGACTGCAGCTGGTGCTGCTGCTTTGTTATACTATACATTAAATAAGAAGCTACAAACAACTCCTACGACGGAAGATGATGACGAAAGTGAGAGCCTTGTGCAAAGTAGTGGTCCTTCAGGTGGTGTTGAGCGAGTTTCTCATAGGCTGATTCAGGCGCCTGCGACGTGGTTGGAAACGATTTCAACGTTGTCGGAGACACTGAGGTTTACTTATTCCGAGACTTTGGGGAAGTGGCCTATTGGAGATTTGGCTTTTGGAATTAGTTATTTGTTAAAAAGACAGGTTAGTATGTGTTTCTTTATATATCACTCTATAACACATGAATGAATTTAAGAAGGTCTAAGACTCTAAGTCATAATAAGCACCTATGGCTAGCTTTTCCTCGCAGCAATTGTTGGTCTTTCTGGCATTATAGCGTATACTACGGATAAATCATGATAATTGCTTTGTGGGTGGTGATGATTCAATCTTAGGGATTAAGTTGGTTGGAACATACCCTGTTACGGTTTATGTATTTCTGCTAAAAAAAGATGCCCTGGTGTAAGAGAAGGCATTAGGAGAAATAGAGAATAGCCAAATTTAGTAGTTTATTATGGGGTTATGGGGGTAGACGGTTCGCGTCGTATGCTTTTTTTTGGGTTTAACAGTGTGTAATTTCATGTGGTCCCCTTTTTATAGTTTTACCATGCTTAGTTTAGGATAAAGTGATTCTTGTATTGGCATGGCACCTTATCTGTAGGGAATGATGCGTGTGGCTCTTGTAGGTGGCAAAATGGGCAGGTTGGGTAATGGGAAAGAACGGGTAAAATTGAGTCACGCTGGGTTGACTCGCTCACACTTGTCCACTTTTAGTATCATAGTTAATCAATAAAGCATGACATAAAAATTATTATAGAACATTCATCACTTAAAAGGAGAATGTAGACACTTGAATACACTTTGGGTGATTCTCAAACAGTTTCTTAAACTTTTTGGTTTTACTTGTCGAGTTGGACCAGTTACAAATAAAGCTTAACGAAAATTGGACTACTTTCACATACAGGGGTTGAATATTCCCCCTTTCCGTTACTTGTTACAATTATGTACAGTCGAAGTAGAAAGAATGTTGCAACATGGACACACCTGGAGATAGGATTCGTGAATCGGGTTCTCATTTGAATTCTTCTGGATGTTTCTCGTCAAGTACTTAAGTAGGTGTAATTTTGAACAGCCTTGGTGGTCTAGATGCACAATCGTTATAATACCACTTCTCTCAAACAGACAACAATGCGATGATACTTGCTGTGGTTTGGTTGACAGACTGTGGACATTGTATTTCATATAGAGATGATTGTGAATCCTAAATAGAATGTGATCTAGTATTAGTTCTGAACAAGTAGAATGTTATATTCTAGTACAATCATAACCACCAGATTCTGATCATGGTATATATATCTTTTTATGTCTTGGTATGCAGGGTCATTTGCATGTAAGTAGTGTATTTGGGGGTACAGAGAGCCAGCAGCTTAAAGGACCTGCAATAGTTTCCGAGCTTAGATATCTTTTGGATTTGCTGACTCTTTGCTGGCATTTCTCAAAGAAACCATTTCCCGTATTTTTAGAGGAGACGGGCTATTCACAAGAGGATGTTCTTATTCAAGAACCAAAAGCTGGAGTAAGTCTTGTCTGCCCTGCAATCATCTGGTTTCTGATTTTATAATATGACAAGGGCGTGTAATTTACTTTTGTAGTTTGTCTTACTTCTCTCTCTGCTTGCAGATTTTGAAGCCAGCTTTTACCATATTAGTCAACCACAAGACGAAAACGTTTCTTCTATTGATTCGTGGAACTCATAGCATAAAGGATACTCTAACAGCCGCAACTGGAGCAGTGGTACCGTTCCATCATACAGTTGTGCATAAGGGTGGTGTTACTGATGTAAAATTAGGTTATGCTCACTGTGGAATGGTTGCGGCTGCTCGATGGATTGCAAAGCTTGCGATTCCTCTTCTTCTCAAAGCATTTCAAGATCATCCTGATTATAAGCTTCAGGTATTGATCAGAACTTTATATGATTATTCGTGGGTAATCGTTAAATTGGCCCTGTATCCTTTCACCAACAATATAGTTAAGTCGGTATTTCCATGGTAGATTCAGTCTTCCAAGTTTGAAAACGAGTTTTCGTCCCTTAACTTATATCAAAATGAATGAACTTTAGGGATCTAGTCGAATCAATTACAAAGTTTGAGGATCTAAATCACAATGGAAAGTTTTTAACCAAAAACTTATAGTAACTCTTTATTTTCTTATATATATGTTTAACGAGTTAATGCTGGATGCAGATCGTTGGACACTCTTTAGGTGGTGGAACTGCTGCAATTTTGACTTATGTGTTGCGGGAGCAGAAAGAACTATCCACAACTACCTGTGTTACATTTGCACCAGGTTTGTAATCGTATCTTCCTTGTAAATTATATATCGCAATCGTCCTATGTTTAATATATTTTGGTGATTTTTTTTTATTAGGGGCTTGTATGACTTGGGAGTTGGCGGATTCCGGAAATGATTTTATTACATCTGTTATAAATGGAGCTGATCTGGTCCCTACGTTCTCAGCCGCTTCAGTGGACGATTTACGTGCAGAGGTGAAGTTGATTTTTTTTTCGTATTTTTAAACTTGTAGATTTTAGATACTTTTTGTGAGTAGGATAATTCTCAGGGGTTTATTTGTTTGTACAGGTTACAGCATCAGCTTGGTTGAATGATCTGAGGACTCAGATTGAGCATACTAGGATTCTTAGAACTGTCTATCGGTCTGCATCTGCCTTGGGTTCTCGACTTCCATCGATTGCAAGTGCTAAAGCTAAAGTTGCTGGTGCTGGTGAAATTCTCCGTCCTGTATCTAGTGGTACACAGGTAAATCCTGCGTCCTGTTTGTAATGGGGTTAAAATTGTGCTTATTGAGTGAGTTGTGTAACGGGCCAAAACAGGCGGGTCAAGTTGACCCAAACACTCCTCGTTTACATTTTTTTCTATTTTTTATTAAAAAAACTAGTGTGATAAATAATAAAATGATTTAGGAGGTTGTATTTATTACAAATACACTTTGGGCGATTTTTAACTTATTTGACCCGTTAGAGAACAAACTTAACCTGAATTGACCCATTCACTTTTTGGGCTGAAATATGTCATTTTTTTTCTACGGGTCCAAACAAGTAGGACTCACCTGCAACCACATTTTTTTTGTTAGCTTAAAATTTATACCGTATTAGTTGGATTTTAAAAAGAATACTGTTATCATAACAACAATAAAACGTTTTAAGAGGTTTCATCAAAACACCATTTCACCCGTTCCCTTTCTAGCAGATAGATGTCTGGGATAAAGTATAACCCAAGTTGACCCGTATAAAAAAATTGTGTCGAAATCGGCACCTAAAGACGTGAAGAATTACTAAAGTGAAATTTGCATATGATGATTTGTAGGTTGTGATGAGGAGAGCCCAAACTATGGCTCAGGCTGCATGGTCACGCCCTTCTATAAATATATCGTCATGGGCATGCATAGGTCCCCGCCGCCGACCCGCAGTTGCAAATGCCAATTCTTCAGAGTCATCTTCTTCCAACGCAGAAGCCCAAAGCATCTCAACAGCTCTGGAACTACCTGTATCTTCATCAGATGACACTAGTGAATGGCATGCTAATGAACATCATAATGAAGAGGTCAACGAGCCTAGTACTCATGAAGATGGAATGACTGAATTTGAATTATGGGAGAAACTAGAACACGAGTTATATGACCAAAGTGAAGGTGAGGAGGCTGATGTGGCAAAGGAAATGAGGGAAGAAGAGGAGGCAGCTATTGCTGAGGGTATTAAAAGCCCGTTAGAGAGCAATACTCCTGAAACAAAAGAGTCGCACAGATTTTTCCCAGCAGGTAAGATTATGCATTTAGTCACAATCCCTCAAGTCGTGACGGAGAGTGAAAGCTCCTCAAGTGACTCGGATAATGATCAGGATCGGGATCGGGATCGGAATCAGGATCAGGATCATGATCATGTGGTAGAAGACAAAGTAGGGATATTTCTAACCTCACGATCGTTGTACAGTAAAATTAGATTATCACATAATATGATAGCCGACCACTTCATGCCTGTTTATAGAAGACAGATTGAAAAACTGATACAGGAACTCGAGAAAGAAGAGACATCATTGAAAACTCGTAGTAGTTCTGAAGAAATCGATGTAGTGTTGTAGCAAAATTTTGGTGAGAGTCTTCTTGTACATATTATAGAGGTTGAGACTTGAGACATCATCTCATAATTTGTTTTCACCTGCAGACTGACATACTTGTCCTGTTTGTTGTGTTTATAAAGGAACCAAATTTTGTTGCTTCCGCCATCTCATACAATTTCGGGATCAATATTACTGTTTAAAAGTCATTTCGTATACAATTTATCAAGTCTTTCAATATGGATTGAGCTCAAGCTCAAATGATGCATGGGTTCTTAATAAGTTTCAGTTGGTTTTTTAAATGATATCCACTCAACTAAACATTGGTCCTTGCAAAACAATAGATCACTCTGAAACACAGCTATTGAGTATCGAAGAAAATCATTCAGTACTGTATAATTCCGCCAACTCGTGTTCTAATAACCCTGCTAAAACATGTCAACCGGGATTTAGCGGAAGCATAAGCAGTTCAAATTTATTATCGGATACTTAATAACTTATAGGATTGTGGATGCACCTAATCAAAGTCCCGGAAAATAAGTTTTTAAAGGCACTTCAGTACTTTCAAGCAGAGTAGCATTACACCATTGATTAAGGACCTGGTTTTGGGGGGGCTAATACACAATAAAAAGATGAAGCATGTGATGAGATAAAGCATGTGATCATTGCCAGTTCATGTAGAAAGAGAGAACGAGCCAAGAGGACCAACGCTGAAGATTTTGATGCAGAGGAAGGAGAGCTACTTAAAGAGGAAAATGAACAAGAAGAAGAAGTCTTTGATCAAGTTCGTTCTTTTGACGTTATTGATCAGAACTAGTAGAGGTGGCAATATGGGTTAGTTGGTTAACGGGTCTCAATGGGTAACTGTGTTACGGGTCAAATTGGGTGATTACGCCATCAGAAAGAACTTTTAACATATTGCCAGTAAGATCTAATGTTTTTAGACACTTGAAGCAATCAAGATACTCGTGTGGGAGCGTGTTACACAATCCTGAATAACGAGAACCTCCTGTGGACAGTCACGAAAGGACTGAATTGAAAACATGTAAAGCCTTTCTGAACTCTTGGGAGGAACAGGAAATGTAGCACTGTCTTTGTGTATGATGGTCAGATAACGGTAATGTCTCCCAACCCTTAAGTCCTGGTTTTGGTCTACTTTATTACGAGTTCCTGAGACTATCAAGCACTCATTTCCCATCAAATCACAGGCGACGTCATGAACCATGTCATGCATTTTAAACCTCAAAACGGTTCAATCATCCTTTTTTCTTTACGTATCTTGAAAAAGGGACCGCCTTATCAAACTATCCAAGTACCCACGACCCATTATTTCCAGTTCGTTGCATTCATCTGAACCATGACAGCCTTGGGACATCCAGACTTGAATCAAGTTACCTGCGTCTATGGCTGGTGGTAAGTCGTAGGAACTCAACAGCAAAGGGCGCGAAAGACTCACGTTCAACTTGCCATTCCATATATTGTCATTTAAAACATGCTCCTAATCCTGTTTGGTGTCTTGTAACATCATGACACTCCCCAGAGTCTTTGCAGCAAGAGGCAAACCCTTGCACTTATCGGATATCTCCCTCCCGATAACCTTCAAATCGTCATAAAACTCGTGGGTCCTCTAGCGGATGCACACACATCACCTCATTGTAACACAACATAATAATTACAGTCACATTATTTTCCATATCATCTTTGCATTAAGAAATTCCTACAAATTCTGAATGCAAGTAATGAAGAAACATATGAAAGAATATCCTAAATCCTGGGTCTTTTGGTAAAGAGTTTGCAATAATCTTTTTCACTTCCGGGTAGTTGATATATATAGATGCAGGTTTTAAATTTGTCGAGACTCGAAAATCATAGTTGATGAATGTCAAACAAACATTACATCTTCTGATTTTCAGTTCTGGAGTTTATTTCCAAATGACAAACATGCTTTGCTTGTAAAACTCGATATCCTATTAGAGCAATCAGCATTCCAAAAATCGGCATTATGCTCTTATAGCGATGTAGGTACACCTTAATGTTAGACTGGTAGAGGTATTCCTGTTGGTTTGTGGGAGTTATAAACACACATAAACGACTAGAAGTGTGTGAGCCTACGGGGGCACACACGTTAAACACGAGAGTACGTGACGAACGTTGTAATTACTTGAATATACGACCCGTTATGCATCTATATGACCGATCAAATCAAGTGACCCATGAACTGTTTAACCATTGTACTTGGGTCAGTTTAGTGCTTAGCCTTGGGCCTGGAAGTGCACGATTGGTAGGGGTTGGGTTTGTTGCTTGTAACGCAAGTCTTGATCCCAAGAGAATGGTGGTTCAAGATGTTATATAAACAAACACAATTCACATATATTCTGGATCTTTACCCACGACATTCACTATCCCTAAAACTATACAAAAGTTGATTCTCCATTCCACCTAGTGTACCCAATCAGATTTACTCTTTTCTGATTATGGTTTGTTGGTTTATTCAATTCCTAAACTTGCATCGTGTAAACTGATCCAAGAAGTTTTAGGCTTTTGTTTTAGTAGGTATTCTTGTTACTTGTTCCTGGTTGAATGATGAAGCAACAAGTTCTAATTTTTCTGTTTTGTTTTTCTCGAACAAAGCAAGTGAAAGATATCGGACATGACTGTCCGATATCACAGTTGGGTTATCTCGGACAGTGAAGAAGTTGGTTCTTGGGTTTTATTTGTTTGGGGTATTCAAGGATTTAAAGGTGTTGATTGGTAAACGTTCTCGACTAGCTCTAATCAAACGTACTTGGTTTAAGTGTTTGTGTGTGATACTCATAGAGGTATCTATTTTAGATGCTTAGTTTCGTATTGGTTTTATTGTCCGTTACACTTGCGTTCAAATAGCCACGAAAGGTTAGGTTTTCTTTTATCCCTTTTATTAATTAATTGTTATATTAATTAATTGTTTATTAATACATGTTAACCTAATTGCGATAACTAGATCCATATCCGCTGCGTACTCCTAGAGGTTACTGGTTAACTTGTTCTAACATCCCAACAGTGGCATCACGAGTCAACTCGTTTTTGCGATTATGGGTTACACGTTTCTTAATTAATAAACATGTTTTAAAAGGCTGCATGAAACCTAATTTAGTTATTTGTTTTATTTTATTTTGACAATTACATGCAATACTTATCAATTTTTAATAAATAATAACTAGTATTATATTGATAATTAGAATTAATTTGTTAAATGGAATTAATTTGTTAATTAGAATTTAATTTGCATGTTAATTATAAATTACTTTGTTAATTGAAATTAAAGTGTTAATTAAGAATTACATGTTAATTAAAATTACTTGCTAATTAGAATTAAAAGTTAATTTGAATTTATTAATTGTTAATTAGAATTATTATGATAATTATAATTACATATTGTTTATTAAATACATAAAATTGCGTAATTACTTGTTAATTGAGATTGCCATGCTATTTTATGTGTTTTCCGGCCACAAGACCCACTCAATTGCTTTAGCGATGTATGGGGCGATCTAGGTATTGTATCCTAGTGACGGTCTTATGGTTCTCCATTTGGGGAAGACTCGCAAGAGAACTCGGAACAATATGTGGTTATATATTGATGTTTATGTTTATATGTTTGTGATTCCTATATGTGCATTATTACTTGCTTTGACACCTAATTGTATGCAATATGGAATAATACATATCGTAACCATAACATTAATATTGGTCTTTATTTAAACGCCTAAATAACATGCTCATTGTGACCTGCTATTTGATTCGTGGAAAATTGTTTTTGTAAAATAAAATGACCTAACATATGAAACACGTTTTCAAGAATTTAAAAACTTGACGCTATGGACACTTGGGATGTATGGCTCACCGACTAGAACAAACTCAAAAGGGGGTTTAAAGAAGTGCGCACAGTCGCACTTAAAGGATGTCTAAGGTTATGCTTCAGCGCTTACCTGGTCTTCTGCCTCCCTGTGCGTTCGATTGGAGCTACCGTGAACCATGATGATCACTACAGTGTCATTACCAAAAGTTTTTAAAACTAGTGTTACAAAGTTGTTTTGCATGCTTCTTTGTACACGACTTTTACCACATTTATATATGCATACCTATTTGTTAATATTAAGTCTATGCCACCCAACTATGGACACGTGCACTTGGATTGACTTCTCTGGTCAGACCTAAGGGCCTTTCCAACCCATGGTAATTATTTCTCACTGGTCAAACCTCTGGTTATTTTTACACGTTCATACTTGGTCGACTTATATCGAGTTAACCTTGTCAGACCTCGGACCCGAGGCATAAGATGAGAACTAAACATGCTTTTGACATTATTACTTGATACTAATGCCTTAAACAGTCTCATAAATCTAAGAGTTGCATTTTGCAATTAACGCTCGTCGCCTACCTCTTGTCCTATTTTTTTACACACTGGTCAGACCTATGGTAATTAAGTGGGTTGCAAGATGGATCTTAGTCTTAATTAGTAATTAATTGGGTAGTTAATTCTTTTAAGAATGTAATTATCGAAAATACTAGATTTGAACTTTTTATGTTCTGATTAATTGTGTTATTGCAACATAATTCGTAAACAAATTTGTTTTTCTTTGAAAGACAAACTTAGTCTCTTTTCCTAGTAAGAAGAGTGAGACTTATACCTATCTTTTCTCCTTAGTTGACAAACTAAGATAGGATTCCAAAATTGATAAACTCTTATATGATCTTTCATTACCCTTTTAGTGGTCTAGAGTTAATTGAAAGATAGAATATTTTGTGTAACTGGAAACATTGTGTTTAGAGTTACCAAAATAAATAACATCCTGCACTTGTCACGATGTATGAGTTTAAACCGCAAAGAGTAAAGGAATTACTAGCATATTTGCTAGATAATCTTCTTGGACTCTTATTATTCCTAAAGTGCTAATTACCCTTAGGGCTATGTAGACGATAAAGGAGGAATTGCATGCTAAAGATTCAAGTTAATTGAATAAAAGAATGGCTAGTCCATTGTCTACATAAGTAGAACTTCATATACTCTGCTCAATACCTAAGTACATGTTACTTGTAGGCAATTGAAGAGAATAGGAAAGTATATAAAACTGCTATATGCTATCTACTGGAAATGTAACACTAACAATGTTGACAAATCCAGTGGGAGCAGTTGCATTTTATTACTGAAATATCATTCATGTAATGTTGTCAATTTCAGTGGGAGCTACGGGATTTATTCCTTGATAGTCACCCATATCATTTCAAACTAGCTTTGAAATAATCCATTACTTTCCGAATATGAACAACCATTGCTTAAAGGAAAATTGCATTTTATTTTATAAGATAACACGTTGCCTTCCTGCTGTCGCTTCCTGAAACATTATCCATAGAATAATATTCCACAATTCCTTATTACAGGTTATGGTTCTAAAACTACTTATGATATATATGACATTAATCATATTGTTTGAACAATAAATCACGTGTTGTTTGTTTTCATAATATGATGTTGTATCTTTCACAAGTGGGAGAAATCTCAAAGTGTGTGCAAGGAACAACAATATTATTGGTACCTCTTGACCGTAAGGTAAAGGAAACTAATAATTCTACTAGGACTTAAACACGTTAGATGTTTAATGCCCTACTACATGAAAATAGGAATTCTACTAGGACTTAAACACATGAGATGTTTATTGCCCTACTACATTCTAATAATGATTCTACTAGGACTTGAACACGCTAGATGTTTGTTGCCCTACTACATTCAAATGTCATGATATTGTGTATAGATACTTCAACATTAGACTACATGTTTTAGTCAACATAATTATGGTTATATGATAATGATCATAATTCTGAAGTATATAATTAACTTGAAATTACTATAGAACTCAATAGTTTGCGTTCATGATTACTTTTGTTAGTATAATTATGCTTACATGTTAAGACATAATTATGAAGTCCTTGAATTAGTCAATGACTTATAACATAAACTATATATAGTAAATGTGCTATGTCTTATAGTTAACACATAAACATGAGGCTTTGAATTATTCAAAGACTTATAATGTATTATTGAAATGTTCTGTTTTCTTATTAACACATGAACATATAATCCTTGAACAGTTCTGTCTTCTTGTGAACACGTGAACATAAGGTTCTTGTATTGTTCAATGAATATACATTATTGCATGCACTTGGTTCGTAAACACTTTATATGCAATTTGGCTTGACCCAATTGACAAGTATTTGGTCCAAAGAGAATTAAGTTATCTATAGAATTCTGATATAGTTTCACAATTCTAATAACTCATAGGATACCACTTCATTATGGTATGTCTAATGTGTTGGATCAAACCTTATTCATATTGTTTGGTTCTTGATAGCTTTAATTGCTCTACCTTCAAAACATATCAAGGTTAGAAAATTGCGCGTGTCATGGATACACTCAATAGAGTTCAAACCTATAAGGTATTCAAGACAACCTATAACTGAAAACCCTAATTTATTAGGGATTTGAGGTTTTACCACTCAAACCAGTTGAATCATAAACCCTTTTGGGTTTTTGATTTTTCTACACTTCCTAGCTTGAAGATTGTAGTTTTGGTGTTCTTCCTAGCTTGACGAAACACAAAACTGTTGCTAGAACTTTTGGTTAAAGGGTGATACTAAATTAGAGTTTTTCTATAAACCCTAATTTGAGTTGTTGGAAGGAATTCCATTATGTCTTGATTTAAGTTCTGAATTTGTTAAAATCTTATGAAGCATTTTATTAACAAATCTTGAGATAAGAACTTAAAATGTATTTTGTGGTTCTCCATAAAGAACAATTTATTGTTGCTTAAATACTTAGTATTTAGAGAATTGTCTCTACTTACAAAAGTAAGTGGGAGTATATACATATCTCAAAGTTTTTGAGAACAAAATACTTAACCTTCTAAAATCCACTTATTAATGTCATACTAAGGTTAAACATGAAAATGTCAACCGAAGTATAATGATTACTCTCATTCATAAATCCAAAAGGATGCCTCATCACTTGAATGATATTTTTAATATCAATGTGAGGATATAAGTTAAAAGATTATTGTAAATCAGCTAACTACTAAAATAAATTATCAAATCTTGAATCTGATAAATGTTTTAGAACTATGAATGATAAGATGCAGTCCTTAAAAGGCAAATCGAGTTTTGAGCTTGATTGTTATTTCGCCTAACAGTTGACCTATGAGGTTGGAATGAGTTTCTTTTGAAGAAAGACTCACAAGGACGAAATTATATACATATTAATGCATGGCATTTAATAAGAAGTTTTTAATCATACTTAAGCATTTGACTATGATTAAATTTTCTTATATAATACATGCATTAATTATATAAAGATATTTAATTGTCATACATGTGATTTGTATGTTGAATATGACAATTAAGATTTTATAACTTTTCTTTATGATTACCTTTTGCGAGGACGGTGTGTAATCAAAAGGGTTATGAATCTATATTATCTTTATGTAATATACAAAATTTGAGCAATCCATATTTTGGATTGGATCATGCATCTAAGAGCTGAGATTTTGAATTTAATTACAATATGATTCTGATTGAATTAAGATATCTCTTGAGTACATCTGACATTGAGTGGGAGCATTGTGTTTTTCTTTTAAATTTACATGTTGAAGATATCATTCTATTTAAGTTAGATATTGATCCTTAAGCTTGGAATGAAACTTCACTTGGAATTTAGGGAATAAAACAAACAACCTTGGAATAAATGTTTATGTGGAATAAACAAATGCGGAAAATTAAGTCTGACACAAATGCAATATATCATTCAAGCAAGTCTTCAATGATATATTTCACTTGGAATAATTTACATGGATGGAAACCTTATGTTGTTTTAACTAAGGGTTTATCATGTATATATATTATATTGTGTATAAGACTAGTTGTTGCTTTTGTACAAGAACAAAATGAGCTGACAACAACAATATCTAATTGTGAGTGTTTAGATTATTGTTTTATAAATGTTTACGAATTATAAAGCATAGTGTTGTATAAGTACAAATGATGCTAGAGGATTATTAATACTAGTTGTAGTAGGATTTTATCATTTATGATAAATCTGCTAACTAGTTATGCTCAACATAGAGCATTGTTGCATTACACATTAATGAATGAGAATACTTTACACTTTTAGAAACTGTAAAGATGAATGTCAGTATGTTGTTGACTTTTACTACCTCATGCAAGGTAAGACAACATCTCCATACTATAATTCTTGCAATAGTATGAGCATATGAGATAAGACACTCATCTTATATTTCAAATCACTCACTATATGTGATATTTGAAATAAGTATTCGGAAAGTTTACTCAGATAACTATTTAGTTTTTCTTTTAAAGAAAGGTTGAGAATGTTGGAAACGTTAGGGTTCAACTTACTAAATGAGTTTCATGTATATCTGTTTTAGTATTTGGATAATTGGGATTGATAGACAATTTTTACTTTATGATGAATAAAGATACTTACTATTTGTTATTCATTCATATAATAATTGTTATCCTATATTTGCATGTTTAATCCTTGAATGATTTTATTATTCTAAATATGTCCATTGTCGGTTAACAATATGGGAATATTGTTATGATAAGGCAAATGTGAGTGTTGGTTATAATTCTAACGAGAATTTGGATTGTTCCCACCAAACTCATATGTATTCACTAGAGATGCATATTGGATTCCCCAACTTTCAAACATTTACTTTTGGATCCTTGTCATAAGTAAAATATTGAAAATGGTTTGTTATCTTCGTCCTTAGACTTGAGATACAAGCAAGTTCTGTTATGTGTGGATATCATTTTTTGTAAGTATACGCAAAACGCTATCTGAACAAGGTAGTTATAAAAGCTATATTTCGAAGTGATGTGAAGCAGCATCCACAACACTTGTAGTCAATAAATGATTTGTTACTCCACTTGATATGTGCAGAAAGATACCATGGCACCTCTCCAGATTTAATCAGATAATTGTTTGGCCAAACCCAAAGGGTAATGCAAGATGATTCTTGATTACATTTGGTATATCTGAATTAAAATCAATAACGAGATTCTAAATGGTTAAACTATATCGAATGATTTAAGATCCATAATCCATGGTTTAACGGTATCTATAACAAATGACGATTAGAGCAAGACATTGAATGACCATGCTACTGAGAAACTTTTACGAAACTATTCTCTCAGACACTTTTAGTTAAAAAGCGAGTGAGAGCGTTTGCTAGGCGTTTCCGTCGTTAGTTTTGTGTGCCATTCGACACACCAACTCCCAAGTGGGAGCTGTTGGTTGAATGATCTGAGGACTCAGATTGAGCATACTAGGATTCTTAGAACTGTCTATCGGTCTGCATCTGCCTTGGGTTCTCGACTTCCATCGATTGCAAGTGCTAAAGCTAAAGTTGCTGGTGCTGGTGAAATTCTCCGTCCTGTATCTAGTGGTACACAGGTAAATCCTGCGTCCTGTTTGTAATGGGGTTAAAATTGTGCTTATTGAGTGAGTTGTGTAACGGGCCAAAACAGGCGGGTCAAGTTGACCCAAACACTCCTCGTTTACATTTTTTTCTATTTTTTATTAAAAAAACTAGTGTGATAAATAATAAAATGATTTAGGAGGTTGTATTTATTACAAATACACTTTGGGCGATTTTTAACTTATTTGACCCGTTAGAGAACAAACTTAACCTGAATTGACCCATTCACTTTTTGGGCTGAAATATGTCATTTTTTTTCTACGGGTCCAAACAAGTAGGACTCACCTGCAACCACATTTTTTTTGTTAGCTTAAAATTTATACCGTATTAGTTGGATTTTAAAAAGAATACTGTTATCATAACAACAATAAAACGTTTTAAGAGGTTTCATCAAAACACCATTTCACCCGTTCCCTTTCTAGCGAGATAGATGTAGGATAAAGTATAACCCAAGTTGACCCGTATAAAAAAATTGTGTCGAAATCGGCACCTAAAGACGTGAAGAATTACTAAAGTGAAATTTGCATATGATGATTTGTAGGTTGTGATGAGGAGAGCCCAAACTATGGCTCAGGCTGCATGGTCACGCCCTTCTATAAATATATCGTCATGGGCATGCATAGGTCCCCGCCGCCGACCCGCAGTTGCAAATGCCAATTCTTCAGAGTCATCTTCTTCCAACGCAGAAGCCCAAAGCATCTCAACAGCTCTGGAACTACCTGTATCTTCATCAGATGACACTAGTGAATGGCATGCTAATGAACATCATAATGAAGAGGTCAACGAGCCTAGTACTCATGAAGACGGAATGACTGAATTTGAATTATGGGAGAAACTAGAACACGAGTTATATGACCAAAGTGAAGGTGAGGAGGCTGATGTGGCAAAGGAAATGAGGGAAGAAGAGGAGGCAGCTATTGCTGAGGGTATTAAAAGCCCGTTAGAGAGCAATACTCCTGAAACAAAAGAGTCGCACAGATTTTTCCCAGCAGGTAAGATTATGCATTTAGTCACAATCCCTCAAGTCGTGACGGAGAGTGAAAGCTCCTCAAGTGACTCGGATAATGATCAGGATCGGGATCGGGATCGGAATCAGGATCAGGATCATGATCATGTGGTAGAAGACAAAGTAGGGATATTTCTAACCTCACGATCGTTGTACAGTAAAATTAGATTATCACATAATATGATAGCCGACCACTTCATGCCTGTTTATAGAAGACAGATTGAAAAACTGATACAGGAACTCGAGAAAGAAGAGACATCATTGAAAACTCGTAGTAGTTCTGAAGAAATCGATGTAGTGTTGTAGCAAAATTTTGGTGAGAGTCTTCTTGTACATATTATAGAGGTTGAGACTTGAGACATCATCTCATAATTTGTTTTCACCTGCAGACTGACATACTTGTCCTGTTTGTTGTGTTTATAAAGGAACCAAATTTTGTTGCTTCCGCCATCTCATACAATTTCGGGATCAATATTACTGTTTAAAAGTCATTTCGTATACAATTTATCAAGTCTTTCAATATGGATTGAGCTCAAGCTCAAATGATGCATGGGTTCTTAATAAGTTTCAGTTGGTTTTTTAAATGATATCCACTCAACTAAACATTGGTCCTTGCAAAACAATAGATCACTCTGAAACACAGCTATTGAGTATCGAAGAAAATCATTCAGTACTGTATAATTCCGCCAACTCGTGTTCTAATAACCCTGCTAAAACATGTCAACCGGGATTTAGCGGAAGCATAAGCAGTTCAAATTTATTATCGGATACTTAATAACTTATAGGATTGTGGATGCACCTAATCAAAGTCCCGGAAAATAAGTTTTTAAAGGCACTTCAGTACTTTCAAGCAGAGTAGCATTACACCATTGATTAAGGACCTGGTTTTGGGGGGGCTAATACACAATAAAAAGATGAAGCATGTGATGAGATAAAGCATGTGATCATTGCCAGTTCATGTAGAAAGAGAGAACGAGCCAAGAGGACCAACGCTGAAGATTTTGATGCAGAGGAAGGAGAGCTACTTAAAGAGGAAAATGAACAAGAAGAAGAAGTCTTTGATCAAGTTCGTTCTTTTGACGTTATTGATCAGAACTAGTAGAGGTGGCAATATGGGTTAGTTGGTTAACGGGTCTCAATGGGTAACTGTGTTACGGGTCAAATTGGGTGATTACGCCATCAGAAAGAACTTTTAACATATTGCCAGTAAGATCTAATGTTTTTAGACACTTGAAGCAATCAAGATACTCGTGTGGGAGCGTGTTACACAATCCTGAATAACGAGAACCTCCTGTGGACAGTCACGAAAGGACTGAATTGAAAACATGTAAAGCCTTTCTGAACTCTTGGGAGGAACAGGAAATGTAGCACTGTCTTTGTGTATGATGGTCAGATAACGGTAATGTCTCCCAACCCTTAAGTCCTGGTTTTGGTCTACTTTATTACGAGTTCCTGAGACTATCAAGCACTCATTTCCCATCAAATCACAGGCGACGTCATGAACCATGTCATGCATTTTAAACCTCAAAACGGTTCAATCATCCTTTTTTCTTTACGTATCTTGAAAAAGGGACCGCCTTATCAAACTATCCAAGTACCCACGACCCATTATTTCCAGTTCGTTGCATTCATCTGAACCATGACAGCCTTGGGACATCCAGACTTGAATCAAGTTACCTGCGTCTATGGCTGGTGGTAAGTCGTAGGAACTCAACAGCAAAGGGCGCGAAAGACTCACGTTCAACTTGCCATTCCATATATTGTCATTTAAAACATGCTCCTAATCCTGTTTGGTGTCTTGTAACATCATGACACTCCCCAGAGTCTTTGCAGCAAGAGGCAAACCCTTGCACTTATCGGATATCTCCCTCCCGATAACCTTCAAATCGTCATAAAACTCGTGGGTCCTCTAGCGGATGCACACACATCACCTCATTGTAACACAACATAATAATTACAGTCACATTATTTTCCATATCATCTTTGCATTAAGAAATTCCTACAAATTCTGAATGCAAGTAATGAAGAAACATATGAAAGAATATCCTAAATCCTGGGTCTTTTGGTAAAGAGTTTGCAATAATCTTTTTCACTTCCGGGTAGTTGATATATATAGATGCAGGTTTTAAATTTGTCGAGACTCGAAAATCATAGTTGATGAATGTCAAACAAACATTACATCTTCTGATTTTCAGTTCTGGAGTTTATTTCCAAATGACAAACATGCTTTGCTTGTAAAACTCGATATCCTATTAGAGCAATCAGCATTCCAAAAATCGGCATTATGCTCTTATAGCGATGTAGGTACACCTTAATGTTAGACTGGTAGAGGTATTCCTGTTGGTTTGTGGGAGTTATAAACACACATAAACGACTAGAAGTGTGTGAGCCTACGGGGGCACACACGTTAAACACGAGAGTACGTGACGAACGTTGTAATTACTTGAATATACGACCCGTTATGCATCTATATGACCGATCAAATCAAGTGACCCATGAACTGTTTAACCATTGTACTTGGGTCAGTTTAGTGCTTAGCCTTGGGCCTGGAAGTGCACGATTGGTAGGGGTTGGGTTTGTTGCTTGTAACGCAAGTCTTGATCCCAAGAGAATGGTGGTTCAAGATGTTATATAAACAAACACAATTCACATATATTCTGGATCTTTACCCACGACATTCACTATCCCTAAAACTATACAAAAGTTGATTCTCCATTCCACCTAGTGTACCCAATCAGATTTACTCTTTTCTGATTATGGTTTGTTGGTTTATTCAATTCCTAAACTTGCATCGTGTAAACTGATCCAAGAAGTTTTAGGCTTTTGTTTTAGTAGGTATTCTTGTTACTTGTTCCTGGTTGAATGATGAAGCAACAAGTTCTAATTTTTCTGTTTTGTTTTTCTCGAACAAAGCAAGTGAAAGATATCGGACATGACTGTCCGATATCACAGTTGGGTTATCTCGGACAGTGAAGAAGTTGGTTCTTGGGTTTTATTTGTTTGGGGTATTCAAGGATTTAAAGGTGTTGATTGGTAAACGTTCTCGACTAGCTCTAATCAAACGTACTTGGTTTAAGTGTTTGTGTGTGATACTCATAGAGGTATCTATTTTAGATGCTTAGTTTCGTATTGGTTTTATTGTCCGTTACACTTGCGTTCAAATAGCCACGAAAGGTTAGGTTTTCTTTTATCCCTTTTATTAATTAATTGTTATATTAATTAATTGTTTATTAATACATGTTAACCTAATTGCGATAACTAGATCCATATCCGCTGCGTACTCCTAGAGGTTACTGGTTAACTTGTTCTAACATCCCAACAGTGGCATCACGAGTCAACTCGTTTTTGCGATTATGGGTTACACGTTTCTTAATTAATAAACATGTTTTAAAAGGTTGCATGAAACCTAATTTAGTTATTTGTTTTATTTTATTTTGACAATTACATGCAATACTTATCAATTTTTAATAAATAATAACTAGTATTATATTGATAATTAGAATTAATTTGTTAAATGGAATTAATTTGTTAATTAGAATTTAATTTGCATGTTAATTATAAATTACTTTGTTAATTGAAATTAAAGTGTTAATTAAGAATTACATGTTAATTAAAATTACTTGCTAATTAGAATTAAAAGTTAATTTGAATTTATTAATTGTTAATTAGAATTATTATGATAATTATAATTACATATTGTTTATTAAATACATAAAATTGCGTAATTACTTGTTAATTGAGATTGCCATGCTATTTTATGTGTTTTCCGGCCACAAGACCCACTCAATTGCTTTAGCGATGTATGGGGCGATCTAGGTATTGTATCCTAGTGACGGTCTTATGGTTCTCCATTTGGGGAAGACTCGCAAGAGAACTCGGAACAATATGTGGTTATATATTGATGTTTATGTTTATATGTTTGTGATTCCTATATGTGCATTATTACTTGCTTTGACACCTAATTGTATGCAATATGGAATAATACATATCGTAACCATAACATTAATATTGGTCTTTATTTAAACGCCTAAATAACATGCTCATTGTGACCTGCTATTTGATTCGTGGAAAATTGTTTTTGTAAAATAAAGTGACCTAACATATGAAACACGTTTTCAAGAATTTAAAAACTTGACGCTATGGACACTTGGGATGTATGGCTCACCCACTAGAACAAACTCAAAAGGGGGTTTAAAGAAGTGCGCACAGTCGCACTTAAAGGATGTCTAAGGTTATGCTTCAGCGCTTACCTGGTCTTCTGCCTCCCTGTGCGTTCGATTGGAGCTACCGTGAACCATGATGATCACTACAGTGTCATTACCAAAAGTTTTTAAAACTAGTGTTACAAAGTTGTTTTGCATGCTTCTTTGTACACGACTTTTACCACATTTATATATGCATACCTATTTGTTAATATTAAGTCTATGCCACCCAACTATGGACACGTGCACTTGGATTGACTTCTCTGGTCAGACCTAAGGGCCTTTCCAACCCATGGTAATTATTTCTCACTGGTCAAACCTCTGGTTATTTTTACACGTTCATACTTGGTCGACTTATATCGAGTTAACTTGTCGACCTCGGACCCGAGGCATAAGATGAGAACTAAACATGCTTTTGACATTATTACTTGATACTAATGCCTTAAACAGTCTCATAAATCTAAGAGATGCATTTTGCAATTAAGTAAACTACCTCTTGTCCTATTTTTTATACACCGGTCCAGACCTATGGTAATTAAGTGGGGTTGCAAGATGGATCTTAGTCTTAATTAGTAATTAATTGGGTAGTTAATTCTTTTAAGAATGTAATTATCGAAAATACTTGAATTGAACTTTTATGTTCGATTAATTGTGTTATTGCAACATAATTCGTAAACAAATTTGTTTTTCTTTGAAAGACAAACTTAGTCTCTTTTCCTAGTAAGAAGAGTGAGACTTATACCTATCTTTTCTCCTTAGTTGACAAACTAAGATAGGATTCCAAAATTGATAAACTCTTATATGATCTTTCATTACCCTTTTAGTGGTCTAGAGTTAATTGAAAGATAGAATATTTTGTGTAACTGGAAACATTGTGTTTAGAGTTACCAAAATAAATAACATCCTGCACTTGTCACGATGTATGAGTTTAAACCGCAAAGAGTAAAGGAATTACTAGCATATTTGCTAGATAATCTTCTTGGACTCTTATTATTCCTAAAGTGCTAATTACCCTTAGGGCTATGTAGACGATAAAGGAGGAATTGCATGCTAAAGATTCAAGTTAATTGAATAAAATAATGGCTAGTCCATTGTCTACATAAGTAAAACTTCATATACTCTGTTCAATACCTAAGTACATGTTACTTGTAGGCAATTGAAGAGAATAGGAAAGTATATAAAACTGCTATATGCTATCTACTGGAAATGTAACACTTACAATGTTGACAAATCCAGTGGGAGCAGTTGCATTTTATTATTGAAATATCATTCATGTAATGTTGTCAATTTCAGTGGGAGCTACGGGATTTATTCCTTGGTAGTCACCCATATCATTTCAAACTAGCTTTGAAATAATCCATTACTTACGAATATGAACAACCATTGCTTAAAGGAAAATTGCATTTTATTTTATTAAATAACACGTTGCCTTCTGTCGTAAACTTCGAAACATTATCCATAGAATAATATTCCACAATTCCTTATTACAGGTTATGGTTCTAAAACTACTTATGATATATATGACATTAATCATATTGTTTGAACAATAAATCACGTGTTGTTTGTTTTCATAATATGATGTTGTATCTTTCACAAGTGGGAGAAATCTCAAAGTGTGTGCAAGGAACAACAATATTATTGGTACCTCTTGACCGTAAGGTAAAGGAAACTAATAATTCTACTAGGACTTAAACACGTTAGATGTTTAATGCCCTACTACATGAAAATAGGAATTCTACTAGGACTTAAACACGTGAGATGTTTATTGCCCTACTACATTCTAATAATGATTCTACTAGGACTTGAACACGCTAGATGTTTGTTGCCCTACTACATTCAAATGTCATGATATTGTGTATAGATACTTCAACATTAGACTACATGTTTTAGTCAACATAATTATGGTTATATGATAATGATCATAATTCTGAAGTATATAATTAACTTGAAATTACTATAGAACTCAATAGTTTGCGTTCATGATTACTTTTGTTAGTATAATTATGCTTACATGTTAAGACATAATTATGAAGTCCTTGAATTAGTCAATGACTTATAACATAAACTATATATAGTAAATGTGCTATGTCTTATAGTTAACACATAAACATGAGGCTTTGAATTATTCAAAGACTTATAATGTATTATTGAAATGTTCTATTTTCTTATTAACACATGAACATATAATCCTTGAACAGTTTTGTCTTCTTGTGAACACGTGAACATAAGGTTCTTGTATTGTTCAATGAATATACATTATTGCATGCACTTGGTTCGTAAACACTTTATATGCAATTTGGCTTGACCCAATTGACAAGTATTTGGTCCAAAGAGAATTAAGTTATCTATAGAATTCCGATATAGTTTCACAATTCTAATAACTCATAGGATACCACTTCATTATGGTATGTCTAATGTGTTGGATCAAACCTTATTCATATTGTTTGGTTCTTGATAGCTTTAATTGCTCTACCTTCAAAACATATCAAGGTTAGAAAATTGCGCGTGTCATGGATACACTCAATAGAGTTCAAACCTATAAGGTATTCAAGACAACCTATAACTGAAAACCCTAATTTATTAGGGATTTGAGGTTTTACCACTCAAACCAGTTGAATCATAAACCCTTTTGGAGTTTTGATTTTTCTACACTTCCTAGCTTGAAGATTGTAGTTTTGGTGTTCTTCCTAGCTTGACGAAACACAAAACTGTTGCTAGAACTTTTGGTTAAAGGGTGATACTAAATTAGAGTTTTTCTATAAACCCTAATTTGAGTTGTTGGAAGGAATTCCATTATGTCTTGATTTAAGTTCTGAATTTGTTAAAATCTTATGAAGCATTTTATTAACAAATCTTGAGATAAGAACTTAAAATGTATTTTGTGGTTCTCCATAAAGAACAATTTATTGTTGCTTAAATACTTAGTATTTAGAGAATTGTCTCTACTTACAAAAGTAAGTGGGAGTATATACGTATCTCAAAGTTTTTGAGAACAAAATACTTAACCTTCTAAAATCCACTTATTAATGTCATACTAAGGTTAAACATGAAAATGTCAACCGAAGTATAATGATTACTCTCATTCATAAATCCAAAAGGATGCCTCATCACTTGAATGATATTTTTAATATCAATGCTGAGGGATATAAGTTAAAAGATTATTGTAAATCAGCTAACTACTAAAATAAATTATCAAATCTTGAATCTGATAAATGTTTTAGAACTATGAATGATAAGATGCAGTCCTTAAAAGGCAAATCGAGTTTTGAGCTTGATTGTTATTTCGCCTAACAGTTGACCTATGAGGTTGGAATGAGTTTCTTTTGAAGAAAGACTCACAAGGACGAAATTATATACATATTAATGCATGGCATTTAATAAGAAGTTTTTAATCATACTTAAGCATTTGACTATGATTAAATTTTCTTATATAATACATGCATTAATTATATAAAGATATTTAATTGTCATACATGTGATTTGTATGTTGAATATGACAATTAAGATTTTATAACTTTTCTTTATGATTACCTTTTGCGAGGACGGTGTGTAATCAAAAGGGTTATGAATCTATATTATCTTTATGTAATATACAAAATTTGAGCAATCCATATTTTGGATTGGATCATGCATCTAAGAGCTGAGATTTTGAATTTAATTACAATATGATTCTGATTGAATTAAGATATCTCTTGAGTACATCTGACATTGAGTGGGAGCATTGTGTTTTTCTTTTAAATTTACATGTTGAAGATATCATTCTATTTAAGTTAGATATTGATCCTTAAGCTTGGAATGAAACTTCACTTGGAATTTAGGGAATAAAACAAACAACCTTGGAATAAATGTTTATGTGGAATAAACAAATGCGGAAAATTAAGTCTGACACAAATGCAATATATCATTCAAGCAAGTCTTCAATGATATATTTCACTTGGAATAATTTACATGGATGGAAACCTTATGTTGTTTTAACTAAGGGTTTATCATGTATATATATTATATTGTGTATAAGACTAGTTGTTGCTTTTGTACAAGAACAAAATGAGCTGACAACAACAATATCTAATTGTGAGTGTTTAGATTATTGTTTTATAAATGTTTACTTAATTATAAAGCATAGTGTTGTATAAGTACAAATGATGCTAGAGGATTATTAATACTAGTTGTAGTAGGATTTTATCATTTATGATAAATCTGCTAACTAGTTATGCTCAACATAGAGCATTGTTGCATTACACATTAATGAATGAGAATACTTTACACTTTTAGAAACTGTAAAGATGAATGTCAGTATGTTGTTGACTTTTACTACCTCATGCAAGGTAAGACAACATCTCCATACTATAATTCTTGCAATAGTATGAGCATATGAGATAAGACACTCATCTTATATTTCAAATCACTCACTATATGTGATATTTGAAATAAGTATTCGGAAAGTTTACTCAGATAACTATTTAGTTTTTCTTTTAAAGAAAGGTTGAGAATGTTGGAAACGTTAGGGTTCAACTTACTAAATGAGTTTCATGTATATCTGTTTTAGTATTTGGATAATTGGGATTGATAGACAATTTTACTTTATGATGAATAAAGATACTTGCTATTTGTTATTCATTCATATAATAATTGTTATCCTATATTTGCATGTTTAATCCTTGAATGATTTTATTATTCTAAATATGTCCATTGTCGGTTAACAATATGGGAATATTGTTATGATAAGGCAAATGTGAGTGTTGGTTATAATTCTAACGAGAATTTGGATTGTTCCCACCAAACTCATATGTATTACTAGAGATGCATATTGGATTCCCCAACTTTCAAACATTTACTTTTGGATCCTTGTCATAAGTAAAATATTGAAAATGGTTTGTTATCTTCGTCCTTAGACTTGAGATACAAGCAAGTTATGTTATGTGTGGATATCATTTTTTGTAAGTATACGCAAAACGCTATCCGAACAAGGTAGTTATAAAAGCTATATTTCGAAGTGATGTGAAGCAGCATCCACAACACTTGTAGTCAATAAATGATTTGTTACTCCACTTGATATGTGCAGAAAGATACCATGGCACCTCTCCAGATTTAATCAGATAATTGTTTGGCCAAACCCAAAGGGTAATGCAAGATGATTCTTGATTACATTTGGTATATCTGAATTAAAATCAATAACGAGATTCTAAATGGTTAAACTATATCGAATGATTTAAGATCCATAATCCATGGTTTAACGGTATCTATAACAAATGACGATTAGAGCAAGACATTGAATGACCATGCTATTGAGAAACTTTTACGAAACTATTCTCTCAGACACTTTTAGTTAAAAAGCGAGTGAGAGCGTTTGCTAGGCGTTTCCGTCGTTAGTTTTGTGTGCCATTCGACACACCAACTCCCAAGTGGGAGCTGTTGGTTTGTGGGATTTATAAACACACGTAAATGACTAGAAGTGTGTGAGCCTACGGGGGCACACACATTAAACACGAGAGTACGTGACGAACGTTGTTATTACTTGAATATACGACCCGTTATGCATCTATATGACCGATCAAATCAAGTGACCCATGGACTGTTTAACCATTGTACTTGGGTCAGTTTAGTGCTTAGCCTTGGGCCTGGAAGTGCACGATTGGTAGGGGTTGGGTTTGTTGCTTGTAACGCAAGTCTTGAGCCCAAGAGAATGGTGGTTCAAGATGTTATATAAACAAACACAATTCACATATATTCTAGATCTTTACCCACGACATTCATTATCCATAAAACTATACAAAAGTTGATTCTCCATTCCACCTAGTGTACCCAATCAGATTTACTCTTTTCTGATTATGGTTTGTTGGTTTATTCAATTCCTAAACTTGCATCGTGTAAACTGATCCAAGAAGTTTTAGGCTTTTGTTTTAGTAGGTATTTTTGTTACTTGTTCCTGGTTGAATGATGAAGCAACAAGTTCTAATTTTTCTGTTTTGTTTTTCTCGAACAAAGCAAGTGAAAGATATCGGACATGACTGTCCGATATCGGGTGAATGTAAAAACTGTTCTCGAACAGTTGGGTTATCTCGGACAGTGAAGAAGTTGGTTCTTGGGTTTTATTTGTTTTGGGTATTCAAGTATTCAAAGGTGTTGATTGGTAAACGTTCTCAACTAGCTCTAATCGAACGTACTTGGTTTAAATGTTTGTGTGTGATACTCATAGAGGTATCTATTTTAGATGCTTAGTTTCGTATTGGTTTTATTGTCCGTTATACTTGCGTTCAAATAACCACGAAATGTTAGGTTTTCTTTTATCCCTTTTATTAATTAATTGTTATATTAATTAATTGTTTATTAATACGTGTTAACCTAATTGCGATAACTAGATCCATATCCGCTGCGTACTCGTAGAGGTTACTGGTTAACTTGTTCTAAAATCCCAACAATTCCTATATCTAAATGACTTATTCATCCTGAATGACTGAATCTATTCAGTAAGTAACATGAAATGTCAAGACATTCATCTGCGTATAATTAGGCGCCTATTTCACATAATATGTTATAAATCAACCCGTGGAAGTTCGTGTGATTGCTAAAATAAAAGTATATAAAACCAAATTCCCATGATTAATATGCAAAAAATCTAAAACATTAAATTTAATAATGGAAAAGAAGATGATGATGAACTAAGCGCTTTAAGTTCTTGCAAGAACACCAACTTAACCTGAACTCATCATCTTAATTGTAGCCATCGTAGTTGTCTGGAATACTACTCCAAGAAGAATTAGTCAGCGTTTCCCACTTTTCAGTATGTGGATTTCTTAGTTCAATATCTTTAATCGGATGTCTTGTCTTTTTCATCATCCTCCTTAACATCATCTTGGAGTCGCCATAACCTTTGTGCCTATAATTCGCCTTAACATGAATTGGATAGCAAATCGAAAAAAATAAATCAAGAAGCGTTGAGTGCTGCCATATGATTATTTGTTTAAACGATAGCTGTTGCACGTTCCTAGTTGGAAACATAACCCTTCTTCTGAGATCATCAAGGTCAATGTTCAATGACCGCACAGAAAGATCTTTTATTTCAATGTCAAAGTTGCTTGATAAACTGAGTGCTTCTCTCATTTTCAGAAAGAACGAAATATCAATGGAATCGGAATAATTAAAGTTTAGTATGAGTGTAATATGATCGGGAGTATTAGTTGGAAACATAAAACTAGGCATTTCCTGGCCATCGTAGGAGAAAAAAAGTAACCTTGAAGCGTAAACTTGTATGTTGATTTGCTCCTTGTTCCACAACAACTTTAGAGTCAATCTCTTTAAGTTATCACAAGTGATGGTTTTCAATTTAAAGAAATACATCGTAAGGGTCAAACTCTCAAGAAAAGGTAAATTTGATTTGATCATGTCGGTAAATGTATCATCTACGACCTTACGGAATAAAACTAATTCTCGCACGCTCCCTAATGAATTCATGTTGAATGTATACTCTGGTTCAGCGTGGTAATGAAGCAAGCGAAGAATTGGGACATCATAAATTTCCAAAAAGTTGTTATTTTCGGCATCTACTATTTCTATTCTCAATTCGCGAAGACAACGAAGGTTTTTAACCTTAATAATCTCAAAGTCATGGTAGACTAAAATAATCTTTATCCTCTCAAGTAAGCTACAAGAACAAATTATGTTATTAAGTGTGTCTTCACTACTAATGCGGACATTTACCAACTCGAGTACTATACTCGTAGGAACGGAGACTTGATCACAAGATTCACATACACCCATGCGGGATAGGGCCAGAACCTATCATCAACTACTATACTTATAGTATTTAGGCTTTCACAAACTATCTCAGCAGCAAATTTATAGTAAGACATATAATATTCAACCTCGGCAATTTTCTTATTGAATATCAGAGAGTTGCACTACAGCAGCCACAACAAACAAGAACAAGAATCACGATGTTGCTGCCAAACACGCAGATTTATTATTGAAGAAACTAACACAAAACTTCAATTCGGTACAAAGATAATTCCCTACCCTCCACGGTATATATAGACTAACCTATTCTAGTTAGACTATAACTAGGATTACACTTTAAAACCTAACCTAAACCAATAAGGACTACTCCATGTTTAGGATAACCTTAGACTAATTGGACTAGCACTCCAATTATCATACAGAAACCTGATCCACGCTATAATCCACAATCAGACTTCGATTAGGAATTCATCAACAATCACCCCCTGAATTTCTGAGTCAAAGAGGGAAATTCTTGCACTCCAAGTAATGACCTCATTTCCTTGAACTTTATACGCGCCAAGGCCTTCGTTAACGGATCTGCTCTTTGTTCTTCACCCGATACATGCTCTACTATTACCTGCTCGTTCTCCACACACTCACGAATGAAGTGATATCGAGTGTGGATGTGTTTGCTTCTACCATGAAAGACCGGGTTTCTTGTTAATGCGATGGCTGATTTGTTATCAACTCTTATTAACACCTTTTGTCTTTCCAACCCCGTCACTTCCGCCAATAACTCCCTTAGCCAAATTGCTTGACATGCAGCTGCAGTGGCTGCCATGAACTCAGCTTCACACGAAGATAATGCCACGGTAGCTTGCTTTTGTGAGCACCATGTAATAGGTGATGTACCAAGGTAGAATACATGTCCAGTGGTGCTTCTTCCATCATCAATGTCAACATTATGACTACTATCACTATATCCTACCAATTTCATGTCATTACCCCGTTTGTATTCAATTCCAAATGAAATTGTACCTTTAAGATAGCATAGGATTTTCTTGATAGCATGAGCATGTGATTCTCTTGGACTTTGCATATATCGACTAACTACTCCAACCGAGTAAGTCAAATCTGGACGAGTGTGCAAGAGGTAACGTAAGAAACCTACTACCTTTCGATATTGAGTAGCTTCTACTTCTGGTTCATCTTCAGCTTTCGACAACTTGAGATCCTTTTCCATTGGATATAAAGTTGCATTGCAATCTTCCATACCAGCTTCTTTTAAGATTTTTAGTGCATATCTCTCTTGCTTGATCTTGATACAATCCTTCTCTTGTGATACTTCTATACCCAAGTAATAAGTTAACTCACCAAGATCCGACATTTCAAACTGAGATGTCATCCTTTTCTTGAACTCATTGATGCAATCTAAGCTTGTCCCAGTTACGAACAAATCATCTACATAAACCGCAACAATGATAAATTCTCCATTGGTTACCGCTTTATAAACCGCCTTTTCTTGCATGCATTGTTGAAAACCCATCTCCTTTAAAGTGCCATCTCGCTTTATGTTCCATGCCCTTGGAGCTTGCCTTAGGCCATACAATGATTTAGCTAGCTTATACACTTTTCCTTCCTCTCCTGGTTTTTCAAAGCCTTCGGGTTGAGTAACATAAACCTCTTCCTTTAAGTCACCATGAAGAAAAGCCGTTTTGACATCCAAATGATGAATCTTCCATCCTTTCCCGGCTGCGAGAGCAATCAATAGCCGTATGGTCTCGAGTCGAGCTACTAGCGCGAACACTTCATCAAAGTCAATTTCGGGTTGTTGTACATAGCCTTTAGCAACCAAACGCGCTTTGAACTTCTTGATTGTGCCATCGGCGTTTCTTTTGATCTTAAACAACCACTTTAACCCGATTGGTTTAATACCTTTAGGAAGAAAAACGAGTTTCCAAGTATTATTCTTTACAATGGAATCAAGCTCGTTTTGCATTGCTTTGACCCATTGTGGTTTCGATTTCGCTTCATTAAAATTCCTTGGTTCCTCGTCAATTGTCAACATAAGTTCATTAATGTTAAGTTGATAATCACCTAACCTCATTGGTAAAACCTTGTTTCGAGTTGACCGACGTGTCGCGATAGGAATTGTACCATTACCAGGTTCATGGGTACCATTCTGTAGCATGAACAAGATTAGGTGTTCTCGGATGAACAGTAGGTGTTGAGTGAACAGTAACTGGTATCGTGTTGTTGTCGTGACCTGTTGTAGTCTGTTCGTTTTCAGTAGTTTGAGCTTCCTCATTCACCACCTGATCATCATCATTTACATGTATATCGTTCCAAAAAGTAGTTGACATACCTGGTTCGTTTCCAACTTGGTTTGAATCCTCAGATTTCGTAGTTCAATTCCAACCTCTTTTCTCATCACAAACAACATAGGCGCTGATTATAATCTTGTTTTCACGTGGGTTGTAAAGTCGAAAACCTCCTGAACCTGGTTCTTTTCCAAGATAAATCAATGGTTTCGACCTATCATCAAGCTTTTTCAGGTGCTTTGAAACAATTCTTTCATGTGCAATACAACCAAATACCTTTAAGTCTTCAAGGTTCGGTTTTTCCCCATAAAACTTCTCGTATGGTGTGACTCCTACCAATGCTCGCGTAGGTGTTCTATTTATTATAAATGTTGCATGTCGAACCGCTTCACCCCAAAATCGATTTGGTACACCTCTTGCCTTCATGAGACACCTTGTCATCTCAAGTAAAGTACGGTTTCGTCGTTCCACAACTCCATTTTGTTGAGGTGCATAAGGAGCCGTCAACATACGTGTTATTCCTACTTGGTCACAAAACCGATTAAAGTCATGTGCTGTAAATTCACCACCTCTATCCGTATGGAATGTCACAATCTCTTTACCCGTTCGTTTTTCAATTGACGTCTTGAATCTTTTGATTACTCCAAACGCGTCACTTTTGTGCTTCAAAAGAAAAGACCACATGTACCTAGAATAATCGTCGATAAGAACTAGGATATAAGAGTTACCTGCTTGAGTGGGAGGATTTATCGGTCCGCATATATCCCCATGAACCATCTCAAGTAATTGTGAAGCTCTATATGTTGCTTTCTTAGAGAATGACTTCTTTGTTTGTTTTCCAACCATGCAAGACTCGCATATTTGATCTTGATGCTTAATTACCGGTACCCCTTTAGCTAACTTGTGCATCAAATTCGCCGCACCAAAACCGATATGACCAAGTCGCACGTGCCACAACCATGACTCTTCATCAATGTTAGCTTGCAAACAATAAGGTTTCCCAACTTGTAGTTGAGCCTTGTAAAGACGATTTGCACTTCGCGGGACTTTAATTAGCAAACTTCCACAACTATCATGCATGGTTAGGAAATCACCTCGTATCCTAATATCACAACCGGATATTAAAGCTTGTCCAAGACTTATCACATTACTCTGAGCGGGAATGTAATAAATATCTTTTAGCAACTTTTGTTTCCCATTTTTCCCTTGAAACAAAATAGAGCCTTTTCCTTTTATACTTACACACGAACCGTCTCCAAATCTTACACGACCTGTTATATTTTCATTTAACTCAGAAAAGTATGAGTAATTACCTGTCATGTGATTACTTGCTCCGTTGTCAAAGTACCATACATCATCTTCCTCGGTGTTGGACTCAATCTTTGGAGGAGTAAACTTTTCTTCATTCATGAAAACCGTTTCTTGAACCAAGTTCATCATAAAGAATGTACCTTCTTCATGATTTATGTCTCTCTCTTTTGTCTCGCTGAGGTTTACTTCATAGTCTCGTTTTTGATCTGGGCATTTTGAAACAAAGTGTCCGTACTTATCACAACGGTAGCACTTTATATGTGAGAGGTCACGTTGCTCATGTTTCTTACCCTTTTGCTTATTATCTTCACGGTTTTTCGAGGAGTCACGTTGACCTTGGTTTTGATAGTTGCCCCTACCACGTCCTTGACCACGACCTCGACCACTACCTCGAGAATTTAAACCACGTCCTCTTCCACCACTTGTGTCATTATTCCTATTGGAACTTTCCGTCCTAGCATAAAGCAACTTTTCTTGAGCATCGTTTGCTTTATCATCTTCTTTCACTCTCTCTTCATACGCTCTCAATCTACCAACCACATCCTCAAACCCCGTTGTTTTAAGGTCTAAAACTTGTTCTAGGGCTGCCACGATATGGACAAAACGTCTAGGAAGACTTGTGAGAAACTTCTTTACCAGCTTGTGTTCCGACATGACTTCTCCAAGCGGGTGACTTAGAAGCAATACTCGATAGCGTTGAGGCATATGCATCTATAGTACCGTTATCTGACATCTTCAGATTCTCGAACTCCATAATTAAGGTTTGAAGCCTAGCTTCTTTCACACGATCATCACCTAAGTTACGGGTTTTTATTGCATCCCATATCTCCTTCCTTGTTTTCAAATTCCCAATTTGCAAAATCAGGTCTTCTGGTATTGATTGAAATTACAAACCTTTAACTATGTTATTCTTCTTTGGATCGTCTAAGCCCGGATCGACTACATCCCAGACACCATGAATTCCAAGAATTACCTCCATACGCATCCTCCATATGGTGTAGTTAGTTGATGTTAACATTGGGCACTGGAACGTCAAATTGGATTCCTTTGTTGGCGGTGGTGGTGGGTTAGAACCTGATGGATCTCCAGTCATCCTGGTTCTTCTTACGGATCGCGAATAGGTTTGTAATGGAGAATTTTCCAGCCCTTATGTCACGGCTAGAACTAGTTTAAGACAGTGAGACAATCAACAATCTTAAAGACTGTTTCCAGCTTACTGTCTAAGAAGAGAAAAATTGGGCTGTGATTGGGCTCCAAACACAATACGTAATTAACGACTAACCAACGAGGTTCACGAGGTTTAAGTCGTTTGTTTTAAGGTTTTCGTAACCCTAAATCGTTGATATCGGTCATAGTTCTTCACGTCTAACCAACGGGATCACAGGTTAGTAAGCTCTTCACAAGCTCTAGATACCAATTATTGAATATCGAGAGTTGCACTACGGCGCCACAACAAACAAGAACAAGAATCACGATGTTCTTTGCCAAACACGATTTATTATTGAAGAAACTAACACAAAACTTCAATTCGGTACAAAGGTAATTCCCTACCCTCCACGGTATATATAGACTAACCTATTCTAGTTAGACTATAACTAGGATTACACTTTAAAACCTAACCTAAACCAATAAGGACTACTCCATGTTTAGGATAACCTTAGACTAATTGGACTAGCACTCCAATTATCATACAGAAACCTGATCCACGCTATAAGCCACAATCAGACTTCGATTAGGAATTCATCAACATTTCTTACAACATATTGTTAGGCAAAGCTTCTTGAGAGCGTTTCGTGAAGCTAGTGCTTGAATCCATTTATAAGCTAAAGATGGCCAGTTGTAGATGTCCAAGTGAAGATGAAAACATTCGATTGACAAGTTGTTATTGAGATACTGTAAAATAGCGTGATCAATCAACTTAATATAGTCTGTTACTTCTTTTTCGGTTTGAGAATCACGAGATAAACATTTAGTAAACCTGAGGGTAGGGATGGTAGACCAAGCGTGTAGCCATGACTTGGACAAGACACATGTGCGGGCAGCATCTTTTGCGTGCAAAAGTGACTGTATATGGTGGATTAATTCTGACGGACCATGTTTGAATTGTGGCGTGGTCTCTTCTTCTTTCTCAACGATTTCGCAACTATGATGAAAACACCCTTCTGAGAATTTGATAATCATCTTGCAGACTAAAAACGTTTAAGTAGAAAAAACAAATGAAATCCTTTATAAAACCTTTTTTTTTTCAAATATTGGATTTTATTTGAAAAATCTTTTCTTAAAAAGATGGATGTATCTTAATATAAACAGTTACCTCTTATATTCAAATGCTTGTGTAAAAAGTTACCGAGCAATATCCAGGCTACATAACACATTTGTTTTTATTTTCTTTCGATGTGGGACATAAACTCTACCCAACAACATCAAGTTTTTACGACTCTAATATGTTGAAACAATCGATTTCGTCTTTGTAAATTTTATATCTGATTCCAATCACTAATGTATCATGAGTTGCTAAAGCTATGGTCGAACAAGTGAATCCAGATCGTTCAAGGGACTGTGGTGAATATCAAACAACACTTGGTCTTGTTCGTGATTCAGTTGATGGAAAGAAGTTCTTGTTGGTGTTAGACAGTGTATGGGAAGAGGATCAAAATGGTTTAAAGCCGTTATTCGTAGCAGTTAAGGGAGGTGCACCAGGTTGCACGATCTTGATCACTAGCCGAAATGAAGGGGTTGGAAAAAAGATTGAAGCGAGTTAGGTGGCGGCAGTATTGTTTTCGGTTCCTTCACGAGTTTTCATGCACAATTTGAAAGAATTATCTGATGAACAACACATTTGGACCGTTTTCACCCCAAAAAAAACAAGACCGGATATCTTTACAAGTTCTAATCACAATTCATGACTTGTTTAGCTCTGAATCAACTAAATACTTTGTTGGTAATAGCGCATGATGTTTTCTCATCGCAGTATAGGCGGCACGTTACTTTCAGTGACATAATTGCAGAGCAAGATCTTGCAAGGTACTATAATATTGTGCAATCAAATCATGCTTTATGTTCAAGCAGTTTTAGTTAATGTAATAGCTTTAGCAACTCTTTTTCCATCAAATGTTTTTCCAACAGAAATAAACCATATTTTGAAATCGAAATCTTGTACTCTAACACAATAAAATATTAACTGAGCTAAAGTAGTCTTCCCCCAAATAAAGACTATTGGCGCGCTACCCTCCTTTGCTAACTTGCTCAAAAGATCATTTTTCTCAAAAGCTCTACCATATATAGCAGAAGGTCAAGTCCTCGACTAATAGTAATTTGTCAAACAACGATATATAATTAATCAGAATACCATCAGATGAGTAAATTCGCAGCATGTTGTTTTATTAAAGAGTTTGGCCATATACAAACATCCAACAACCATGATACCAAATAGTGGAGAAGATTACAAACGCATCAGATAACCATGAACTCATAAAGGAGCTTAATTTTTTTTTAGCTGTAAATGCTATGTAGCAGCACCACAATGATGGATAACATCCAGAACCATACCAAGAGTGGCGAGGTAATAAGCTTTTCAACATAAAGAACCCCTTTATTAGCCTGCAACCCGATGCCTGACAAACCTAACTGTAACATATAATCAACAGCCACACACATGATACTTACACCATCAGACTATAACATAAACAAACCACATCGTCAAAGCTTAACTAAACTGTTAACCTTAATGGCCTCAATAGCATATTCAACCTGAAACAACCGGACTTCAGGAGAGAATGTGTTGACACACCTATTATACTTGGTTCTACATTTGATCAACATTAACTTGCATCATGTCTATTTGTAACATGTTATGATATCCGCAATATGTTTCCTATGGTTAACAGTTCATTTATCATAACACTTTCAACTTAACCTGTGTCAAAAGGATGAATGCAAAATTGCGCTACATGGGATCCCATATAAGATCAAAAAATAAGTAAAAAGGAAAAAAGACATTAACATTAATCAAGATATAAATAATATACATTCAGCATTAATAAGATCACTAAACCATAGTGTTAGTTTAATACAAAAGTTAATTCTCGATACTAGTCCTAATTAGATACATATTGACCACGTCTAACCTTGCTTGCACATAACAAATCTCCGAAGCTGTTAACAATCTTCAAACTTTTCAACACAAATCTCATCATGTGCCAAGAAAGGACGAAACAGAAGACATAGTTAACATAACAGGGCTTGACATTTAAATAGCCAAAAGCTAAAAATCATTGATTATTTATATAAGAGAAACTATATCCACGTGATTTTAAACATAAAAACATATGATAACCTAATAATTTCACTTATAGATAATTAAAAAAAAAACAAAAAAAAACACATTTGTTGTTCAAACTTATAAATTAAGCTACCCAAAGATTTGTATTCTCAAAAACAATCAAATCAAACAACAAGAAACTTCAACCGCTTAAACATTTGTATTCTCAAAAACAATCAAATCAAACAACAAGAAACTTCAACCGCTTATCAGAAGGTATCACATGACATAACAAATACACAAAAGCAAAAGTTCAAAAGAATGACTAACTAGCCAAATATTATGAAGGTAGTCTAAGCCACTGGAGTGGTTCTCTAATACAACTCTGTTGTGTCTTTGGTGTCTCATATACAACTCTGTAGTGTCTCATTGTTATAAGATATATCCATTGATGAGTAGGTAGGTACGAAAGTAGATACATCATTGATGAGTAGGTAGGCACAGAAGTTGATATGTCATTCTTAAATATGGTGACCCTTGGGTGTTTTTTGAGATCTGCAACCACCTCTCGCACCGTTTTCTTCATTGCAGACTTCCCAACTTTCTCTAAGAGATCCGGGCTATCGAGACGGTCTAGAAACGTCCTTCTTGCTAATTTCGGTGACATCCGCTTCCTTCGATGGCCTTCACGCATCATCCGCGATGTTTCTGCGACTCTTCTCCTTAACACTTGCAAACATCACTTTATTAAAACCCTTATTATTATTATTATTATTATTATTATTATTATTTTTTTTATATAAAACATCACTTTATTAAAAACTCATAGGATTTACAAGAAATTGGTGGAAGCGCAAAGCCGGCCTGGCTTTACACCAGCGCATATAAGAAACCAATCCTATTAAAAATATGACCGCAAGACGCGCCCCAATGACTTGAGTCATAGAGAATCGTCGAATCTGCTTTAGTAGGGTTATCGCTTCTCAAGTTCTCCAAAAGAAGAGAATGAGAAAGGGAGGAAACCATATCCAATATCCACACATTTAGCATCGTTATTTGACACGTTACGTTGTCGGCATCAATAACCGCACGTGGCATAAAATCAATCATCAGATTGCGTCAAGGCGGACGACCCGTGAGATCAACACATACATCAGCCCACCATCCCAATAATAAAGTAATATATCTGCGGTGTAAGGATCTTTCCCTATCTCCATAAAGCCCAATATCCACCTCGCTACGAAATTGAAATTCGGATGAGAACAAATATCAACAAGAACATCACGACAATGTTATGCCGATGTTTAATGCCAACAATACGCGCAACGAAAGCAGTGATCCCCATAAATATCTCCGAAGAAAAACCCTAGAACAAGCTAAACCACGGTACTGAAGCAAAGGAAAAGAGGCGCAACCGATAGCGAACACACACGATAAGTCACGGCATTCATAGTTTGTCCAGTCCAGGATATCGGAGCCACCTAAGCCAATCAAGTATGATCCTCCTTTAGTGAGCTCCATGCGCCATCTGTCGAGGAGATAAATGGAATGTAGATTCAACAGTTTGGGTAACCCGACGAAAATATATATCTGTCAATTTCTTCATAAGTTTAGAGGGCAACCTCGCTAGGGTTACTCAAAAGGTCAATATCCATATTCACATTAAAAGTACATAAAGCATCATCAAAAAAGAGACCCGCAGTTACAATACCAGAAACATGGAGAAGCTTAGTCTGTAGGCTAGCAGATTGAAGTCTAGAAGCAAGGAAGGCATAATTCAAGACATCACCTGAATAGATATTATTATTATTATTATTATTATTATTATTATTATTATTATTATTATTATTATTATTATTATTATTATTTTATAAAAACACTTTTATTAAAAACTCATAGGATTACAAAAAATTAGTGGGAAGCCCCCACACCTCTAGCAATGGCAAAACCAATCCTATTAAAAATATGAAGCTACTGACTTGGCAGCTCCAATTATTATTATTATTATTATTATTATTATTATTATTATTATTAAGTTTATTATTACTAGTATCCATTGATGAGGTAAGCAACCTCATTTTTTTGAACTAAACCTACAAAAGCAATGAAAAGATTACAATTTTGCTAAAAGGAATGTTAACTTAATACAAAGATAAGGATTTTTAAGTGAAAGTTTTAATAGCTAAATTCTCAAATCATGAGAGGTAAGTTGATTATACGTGATCGGGTACTTTCTCAATATCTAAGGGAATTGGTTTGTTTCCTCAAAATAGCTAAAGAAACTTTGACCGCATATGAAGTAAACAGACTGCAACCACAACAACTACTACTAATTCTTATAATGACATGAAGTTATTATTCTTATTATTATTAACAACAATTAACATTGGAGTCAGCTTATTTATGAATCTAAACATCAGCAACAACTTATCATAATGTCATAAACATGTTATTATTATTAAAGTGACATAGAAAGACATAGCTGCAATCACTTTTTAAGAATCAAAACATCAAAATTCACACATTAGCAAAAGCTTAAGACGACAAATAGATTCACTTATAGATATTAAAAGATTTCTGTATTGTTTTCACCTAAGTTGGGATAGCAAAACAATTAGAGGTGATCATTAGCATCAAACGTTTGTTAAATACACAGGACTACATATTCTATCAACAAATCAATTAATCCCTAGCATCAAATGTTTGTTAAATACATAGGAGTATACAAGTTGATCATTAGAGCACATTTAATTCACATTATTATTTAACAAATAAAATCCAATGGAGTTTTGACGAGAATAGTGTGTTTTCAAAAAATTTACAATTTGGGTGTTTTTGTTAAATAATAGTGTTTTTTAACGAGTTTATTCCATTTAATTTTGGTAATTTTGGTATTAGAGGCCTGCACCTTGAGTGTTCACTCTAGAACTTGGCTCATATGATGCTTCGGATGAGAAAACCAAACGTGCCTGTCCCAGAATATCATCACATCCAAGTTTTACGAAGCCTACAGAGCTCATTGTGAGGATAAAAACCTACAAAATCAATGTAAACGACAATGAAAGATTTGAACCATAAAAATTTAGTTTTGATACCTCTCACAACCAATACACATACTGTATTTATAAAAATTTAGTTTATTCAAATCTAAACTTGTATAACTTAACCCGTTTGAAAATCAAACCACCACCCCCCCCCCCCAAATAAAAAAAAAAAAAAGAACTGCTCCGTATATATTTAATCATTATTTAAACCTCATCTTTATTTGAATGCATACCCAATCTTACATTTCTAGATCCGCCACTGAAAATATGTGAAAATATATAGTTTAGGGTGAAGGTCATATTTAGGACTAAGATTTAATAATAAAAAAAAGTTAATGTAAAAGAGATCCATCCATCCATCCAACTTCTTCTTCTTCACGAGCATATACATACATACATATATCTATATATAAAGAAGAAAAAAAAAACATTGAAGTTTAACGGATCAAACACATAAAAACCAAGTACCTCTTCTTCCTGCTGCGGCTTCGGTAAGATCGAGTGTAAGGTCCAAGTACCTCTTCTTCCTGCTGCGGCTTCGGTAAGATCGAGTGTAAGGTCCAAGTACCTCTTCTTCCTGCTGCGGTAAAGATATGATCAGTTTATTTTATTTTTGTTTAAGATAAGATTTGTGTAGTTGAAAGATGTAAATGAAAGAAAGATGTAAAGCTGGTTTTGCATTGGGAAATCGCAGCATGGAATAGTAAGGAGCCTAAGCAAAAGATTTTGCTAATGATATTCACACATTAGCATATCAGTTATAACAGCAGAGAGATTTCTGTATTTTTTTCACCTAATCAATGGCAACCAGCTTAAAAGCAATCGATTAAATATAATCTGACCCAATTAAAATGATGATGTGGCCTTTTTAAGTCATTTTAAGTGTGTTCAACAAAACAAAAATCAGACCAAATCCGTTTGCAAGTTTCAATCTAAGGTGGAATATGGAAAATATATAGACATAAAAAGATATAGGAGCTACCCACCAAACTACTCAAATAATTATTATTAGTAAACAGACTACAACCACAACAACTACTACTAATTATTATAATGACATGAAGTTATTATTCTTATTATTATTAACAACAACAATTAACATTGGAGTCAGTTTATTTATGAATCTAAACATCAGCAACAACTTATCATAATGTCATAAACCTGTTATTATTATTAAATTGACATAGAAAAACATAACTGCAATCACTTTTTAAGAATCAAAATTCACACATTAGCAAAAGCATTCACTTATTGTTCGCACCTAAAAATTTTAGCTACCCAAACACTTGTATTCTAAAAAAACAATAAAATCAAACAACAAGAAACTTCATCTGCTTATATCACAACACAAAAACGAAAGTTACTAACCCAATATTATGAAAATAGTCTACCCCACGTTTGTCGAGACGAAAAAAACGGCATGCTGGTGGCAAATCGTCGTAGTCGATATAGTACATAAACATGTTTATTTCGAACAAGATATTTGGTGGTGGTAGATCTAGAGAGGCAAGAAAGAGAGGCGGTGGTTTGTGTGGAACTGGTATTGAGCAAAATTAGGGTAGTGTAGCTCTTTTATATTGGACTTATTCTAGATGTTGGGCTGGTAAGTTATATAACAAAGTGAACTAGGGGTGTTCACGGATCGGGTAATATCCACATTAACCGAAAATCGAAACCGAACCGAATTGAAAAAACTGAACCGAATTGGTCATAACCGAACTGAACCAAACTAAATATTCGGTTATCGGTTTGGATATGGTTATCGCAACAAAAACCGAAAACCGAATTCTTATACATATATTTTTTTCTATGTATTTATATGAAAAAAAAGTACTAAAACTTTTTTTTTTGGTATAAATATAACATTTTTCTATGTATTTATATAAAAAAAAATTACTAAAACTCTTTTTAAGTATAAATATATCATTATTTAAGTTTGAAAATAAATTTTGTACTAAAAACATATATAATTAAATAAAAATAATAATTAAAATTATGTTCGGTTCGGTTTTCGGTTATAGGGGTTCGGTTTTCAGTTATTCGGTTTGGTTTTCGGTTTGACCCAGAAAAATTTTTTAACCGAACTAACCGAACCGAATAAACCAAATAACCCGATAACAGAACCGATGAACACCCCTAAAGTGAACTGTTGGACTTGATTTAGGAATTTTATAGTGGTTTCAGAATATTTAGGAATTTTATAATGAGTTACATTAGGGTATGTTATATGATATTGGACTTGATTTTCGATTTCATAATATTTAGGAATTTTATAGTGGTTTCAGAATATTTAGGAATTTTATAGTGAGTTATATGATATTGGACTTGATTTTCGGTTGGACCATTGTGGATTCATTTGGATAAGAGTAGTGATTGGGAGACCTAAATCATATGGTTAACAAGTCAAAAATTGGAAAAGTGAAATGTGAAAAAGTGGAAAATGTGGTTTGCATGTTAACTTTGGAAAGTATTCATGGTTTGCAAAGAAAACTGTCATTCGTGAATGTCAAACTTGAATTATATTACTTTGCATGGTAACTTTATAAAGTATTCATTGTTTGCAAAAAAAAAACTGTCATACCATATACTCTCATACCGTTCGTAAATTTCAAAGTTAAGAATTTTTGTTAGAGTTGAATTATCGGATTTTACAACTGTTTGCAATTACATTTTGATCTTTTCACATTTTATTTTGAATGTTAAACAAAACACTTGCCATAATATCGCATATCGTTAATTATCTACCGCTAGGAACCGCTGCCATCAGACGCGGGTACTCGCCTAGTATAAGTCATATAACATGTTGTCAAAATTAGCATTGGACAAGTGTAGAGATGAAATAAAAAACCGAAAACTTTTTGAACTAAACCTACAAAAGCAATGAAAAGATTACAATTTTGCTAAAAGGAATGTTAACTTTATACAAAGATAAGGATTTTTAAGTGAAAATTTTAATAGCTAAATTCTCAAATCATGAGAGGTAAGTTGATTATACGTGATCGGGTACTTCCTCAATATCTAAGGGCGTGCTTGGTTAGGGGTTAAGGGGGGGTGGGGAATGGGTAAAGTATTCAAAAGGGCCCACATCACAAATAAATTGATGCTTGGTTGGGGAGGGGTAAGGGTTTGATTACCCCGTAGTGGGTAATGAACCATTATAGAGTAAATTGGGGGGTAAGGTATTGATTACCCACCTCACTCATTCATTTGCATTCCTTTCCCTTTCCCTTTCCCTTTTCCTTTCCCCACTTTGAACCAAGCGGACCCTAAGTGTTATTGGTTTGTTTCCCTTTATTTATGGGAAGAGTTTAAGAGATAAAAAGTTATTAATATATTGGTTAAAGAAACTTTGATCGCATATGAAGTAAACAGACTGCAACCACAACAACTACTACTACTAACTATTATAATGACATGAAGTTATTATTCTTATTAGGGGTAATGGTTAAAAAAAGTACTAAACTTGCCACCTTTCCTTCTTCAGGGTAGCGAACAAATTTTTTTATTTTTGAGGGTATTATACTTTCAAATTCATCCTCTTTAGGGTATTTTGCTAAACAGTTGGACATTTTTGCCCCTATTACCCACAAGAGCAAATGATGGTAAGTATGATACTTTTTTTTATCATTTGCCCTAGTTTTTTATTATGTTAAATTTTGGATATGTATTAAGATAAATTATTTAATGATTTATAATTGTGTTAAATCTATGATAAAAATGTTTTGTTTTAAGTTTACACTATTTACTTATTAAGATAATTTAGTTCCACCAGCCACTTCCATTTGCAAAGGACATGTACTTCTCAATTGAGTGGGTGTTGTTTGTTCTAGCGTATGTACTTTCGGCTTATTATGTTTAGCTTTAATTCGTGGTTTATTTGGAGATTTGGTTAATAGATATTGAATGTGCATATTTTGTTCTCAGTCGAGTCTTAATAGCTCTTGTGGGTTCAAGTCGAGACCCGTGTGGGTCACGGTTTGGTCTCGATTAGTGTTGTGTTTGGTTTAGTCTCGAGTCAACATGATATGAGTTTAAATAAGTATACGCGTGCATGGCACGTGTGGGGTTCAAATAAGGAGTTTTAACCCTTACCATTTAGGCGGGAAAAGCCGTTCTGACCATTTCATCATTTCATTTGTATATAACACAATTCATTTCACATTTGTAAGCGGTTTTGATTTTGTAATTCTCTCTTGTAATAAACTTCTACAAGTCAGTAAGCCATAACAAATCCTATTAACTAATTTTTGAGCTCAATTCTTATTGTTTGTGTTTTTGGTTAGTTATACTCTTATTTGAATCTCGTTGATTCTGTAAGAGTATATCAACTGGTATCAAAGCAGTCAATTCCGGCATCTTAACCCATAAACCTATTGAGTTTGATCATCGCCGATCAAATTCTGCCAAAATACATTAGTTTCCTATCACAAATACGTTACCCTTGTTAATTCTTATTCCGTTTTCTTAGCCAAAACACGTTTTCCGCACGGCTAGTACATTATTTATTCTTTAAATTCCATTTTTCAATTGAGAAGTACATGTCCTTTGCAAATGGAAGTGGTTGGTGGAACTAAATTATCTTAATAAGTAAATAGTGTAAACTTAAAACAAAACATTTTTATCATAGATTTAACACAATTATAAATCATTAAATAATTTATCTTAATACATATCCAAAATTTAACATAATAAAAAACTATGACAAATGATAAAAAAAAGTATCATACTTGCCATCATTTGCTCTTGTGGGTAATAGGGGCAAAAATGTCCAACTGTTTAGCAAAATACCCTAAAGAGGATGAATTTGAAAGTATAATACCCTCAAAAATAAAAAAATTTGTTCGCTACCCTGAAGAAGGAAGGGTGACAAGTTTAGTACTTTTTTTAACCATTACCCCTTCTTATTATTATTAACAACAATTAACATTGCAGTTAGTTTATTTATGAATCTAAACATCAGCAACAACTTATCATAATGTCATAACCTTCACTTATAGATATTTAAAATACTATTGTTCGAGCTTAAAATTTTTAGCTACCCAAACACTTGTATTTCTAAAAAACAATAAAATCAAACAACATAAATCTTCAACTGACATAACAAATACACAAAAACAAAAGTAACTAATCGAATATTATGAAAGTAGTCTAAGCCACATTTGTCGAGACGAAAAAAGTGGCATGCTGGTGGCAAATTGTCGTAGTCGATATAGCACATAACCATGTTTATGTTAGTTGTTGAGAGAATTTCGAACTGGATTTTTGGTGGTGGTAGATCTAGAGAAGCAAGTCTGCAAGTGTGTGTGTTATAGGCGTTTTGAAACCCGGGTCGACCTGGTCGGGTTAACCGGTTGGACCGGTTTCCGGCAAAAAACCGGGTCAAAATAATCTGGGTTTCTAAAACCGGGTTAACCGGTTAGACCCGCCGGGTTTTGAGTGACCCGGGTCAACCCGGTTCTCGAAACCCGGCCAGGTTGAGTTTTTTTCAATTTTTTTTTTGTAAAAACCGGGTTGACCCGGCGGTCGAACCGGTTGACCCGGTGGTTATTTTTTTATTTTTATTTTTTAATGGAAAACCGTGTTGATCCGGCGGTCGAACCGGTTGACCCGGTGACCGGTGACTCGACCGGGTCGATTATACACCCGGTTTTCAAAACATTGGTTATAGGTGTGTTTTGGTGTTGTATATAAAAGAAGGATAAATGATTTTAACCATTGGGTAATTGTGTTTGTTTGTGGTTATTTGTGTTTCTTCAAGAATGATTATGGCCTTTTATTTGAATGTGTCAATGCGGATCGATGAAGTGGACGGTAAAGATTTCATGTTAGTTGATGGCTCCATTAATTTGGACGTAGGTGTGGGAAGTAGTCACCTACATTGACTAAGTTAGGATGGCTTCATTGACCGGTGTTTTTGTGTTGTGTTTCTTTATGAACTAAGTTAGGTGAACTCATTTACTCAGTAATAAGTACATCTACATTAGGCCGGGCACAATCACGCCCTTTAATTCGGTCGGTCACCCCAAATTTCCCATCATGACCGATTTAACATCGGTCGTTTCTCATTGTGGGCTTTCGGTCGCAACATCGGTCGAGGGAAAAAAAAGCTTATATCGGTTGAAATTTCAACCGATTTCAAACACAAACATTTTGACACTTTTTCCAGTTACCGTTTATTAAATAAAAAAAAAAAAAACTTTTTTTTTAAATTTTTTTTAACCACTTTTCACATCCTATAAATACCAATTTCAAACACAATTCAACCTCAAAATACTTCTCAACACAAGATTTATTATGGCTTGCCGTCTCCCCCATTCCATTAAAGATATTAAAATGTACGTTAACAAACAATGCGAAGAAGATGCTGTTGCTCGAAAAAACGCTATTATAGACGTTATCCATCTGTTTGAGCAGGAAAGGGCAGAGAAGCAACATATGAGAGAAAACTACAAGAGTTGCAACGACATTACCCCTGAACGGAAAGCTGTGATCGACAAACTTTTGAAGGATCAAGCCCACAAAGACGACAAGATTGCTTACAAGTTGTGGCGGTGTGTTCAAAAGGTATCGGACAACATCAGCACCAAAATCAATTGGAGCTATCGGGAGAACAAAAAATATGGTGTATGTGCATCAACTTCGACTACCAGTTTTTTTGGGGAACCTCTGCTAGACCAGGAAGATTTGGTTCGCATCGAGGAATTTGCCGGTTATTGGACTCCCTCGTATGACTCTGCATGCGGGGAGCATTCATATTAGATTTATGATTTATGTATTTCGCATCGTTTTTATTTTTAGTAGATTGTAATGTTTTTATTTTAATGAATTTTAAATTTGTTGTTTAAAATGTTTGAATTAAAAAAAAATTATCGATTTGTGGCATCTATGTCATGTCGGTCGCATTTGGAGAGAAAAAGGCGGCGATGGTATTTGGGTCGACTGTGCTCAACATTAATATTTGAGTAAATTGCATTTTTGGTCCCTAAGTTATGGTCAAATTGCAGGTTTGATCCCTAACATTTCGAAAGTGCAGTGATAGTCCCCATTTTGAAAGTTTTGCTGCATGTTTGGTCCTTAATCTGCAATTTAGGGACCAAACATGCAACGGAAACTTCAAAGTTTTAGGGACTAAATCTGCAATTTAGGGACCAAACATGCAACAAAACATTCAAAATGAGGACTACCGCTGCACTTTCGAAACGTTAGGGACAAAACCTGCAATTTGGCCATACCTTAGGGACCAAAAATGCAATTTACTCTTAATATTTTTCTTATACTCATATATTAGGGATTGGAATTAGATATAGTATTTAAGTATTTACAAAGACGAAATCAATTGTTTCAACATATTAGAGTCGTAAAAACTTGATGTTGTTGGGTGGAGTCTGTGTCCCACATCGAAAGAAAGTAAAACCAAATGTTTATATATAAGCTTGATGATAGTTACCAAATTTAGTTACCGGTATACTGTAGTTTACATATGTATTATTATGTATGTAGCTTACGGATTCAGTAACTTTTTACCTCGTTTGGTGACTATTATCAAGCTTGACAACAAGGTTTAACTCGTTTCAAACATGTTGTACTTAGGATTGAAGTAGCTTGAGTTGTTAGTATTATGATAAGATCTTCTGCCATTTTAGTTGTTTTGAGGTTTTAGAAAATAATTACTATGCAAGTTAACCAAAGTATAAATAATAATTCACAATTATCACTTACTAAAAGTCTTATCAAAGGGGCATTTTTTTGCAGTACTACTTCAACAATACAAATATTTGGCTAACATGGTTGGGAAGAGTGTATCCAAAAACTACATCAAGTTTCATTCCAATTTCTATCGAATGGTCATTGAGACGGAACAACGTCTCGAGCGAGCTGGTCTTTGTTAATAGGTCACTTAACTCCTTCATATACAGAAGGTCAGAGTTTCTACACCAAATTAAACATTTTGAAGAAAAGTATTATCGGTCTATGACTTAGTGACATGTAGGTGACCCAATTACAAAGAGGTTGTAAATTTATATCTCTTTAAAAACATATGTGAAAAGTGATTTATAAAATAGGCGTTGTATTTTTGGTCCCTGTTGTATGGCCAAATTACAGTTTGGTTCCTAAAACTTTGAAAGTGCACTAAACGTCCCTATTTTAAAGTTTCCGTTGCATTTTTGGTCCCCTGGGGCCAGACGACGTTAAAATTTCAGGGACCAAATCTGCAATTTGACCATACCATAGGGACTAAGTCTGCAATTTGGCTATACCACAAGGACCAAAAATGCAATGAACGCTTCAAAATGAGGACGTCCAGTGCACTTTTAAAGTTTTAGGGACCAAATTTGAAATTTGGCCATACCATAAAGACCAAAAATGCAATTAAACTTAACAAGATCGACTAGCCCCATGAAAACATTTTACTCTTCTAAAACATATCTATAGAGCCCAACCAATCCACTCTTACACATTTTCCACATCTATATTATCTATACTACATATAAAGATAAATATATTTGCTTAAGGCAACTCGAAAAAATATTTAGAGTTAATTGCTTTTTTGGTCCCTGTGGCCCTAAATTGCAGGTTTGGTCCCTAAAACTTTCAAAATGCAAGGATAGTCCCACTTTTGATGTTTGGATTGCATTTTTGGTCCCTGGATAAAATGAAATGACTAAAATACCTTTTTTCTTATTCAGGGAAGACAGGGGTAATTTGGTCATTTCACATCGAACAGGGACAAAAAATGTAATCCAAACTTTAACCTCAAACCTTCATAATACTAGCTACCACCTTTGTATTGTCACATTTGAATATCTATTATAAAGAGCAAAAGTGTTTTGGTTTTGGTTTTGAGTCTTGACTTTATAATTTTTTAAATCGTTAAACCCGAACCATACAACCCGAAAAATGAACCGATGAATACCCCTAATGGTGAGTGTTTTTTTAGATAACTTGCGGCTATAGGTTTATTGTGAGCTACTTAAACCTCATACCTCCATAATATACTAGCTACCGCCTCTGTATTGCCACAACGTCACACGGATAATCTACAACTTTTATATAAGTTAACTTGTTATTGTTAATTATTCAAAACTAAAATTCTCGATATCCGTGAAGCTATTGTTTCGTAAAATATAGAACTGAAAAACATTTCTCAATAAAACTTTAATTGCAAGGTACCCAGCCGCAACGCGCGAGTACCGTGCTAGTTATGTAACATAGATCTTTTATTTACGTAAGAATAGTTGCACACGGGTTCAATATAAACTTAACCACAATCGACTAGCCCCATAAAAACATTTTACTCTTCTAAAACATATCTATAGAGCCCAACCGATCCATTCTTACACACTTTCCACATATATACTACGTATAAATGAGAAAAGATATTTTCTTAAAATTTTTAAACTTAGAAAATGAGTAATGTTATAAGACTAAAATACCTCTACTTATAAAAAATGATACAATCTATTTATCTAAATATTTAATTATAATTTAAACCACAAATTTTCTTCACTCTCACTTACCCCACACCTATATATTCATAAAAAAACAATACACACAATTATTGCTATTATATATTGTCGCAGTTGTACACGAGTAATCGTCTGGTATAAATGAAAGCAACAAAAACAGCGTAAACCAACAACTCGGAAAAATGGAGAAAAATGTTTTTCCAAGCTGTGTTTTGTTTCTCATGTTATTGTTTTGTTTTAGTTTTCTTTGAGCTTCATGTATTGTTTTTGTGCACCGTGTGACAAATTTTAATAGAAAGGTTATGACTCAACCTAGTAACTTGTCAAACAACATATGACGTGACCTATAAAATTGTATTGTGTTTATGTTATCTAACAACTCATATATTAGTGATTGGAATCAGATATAGTATTTATGAAGACGAGATCAATTGATTCAACATATTAGAGTCGGAAAAACTTGATGTTGTTGGGTGGAGTCTGTGTCTCACATCGAAAGAAAGTAAAAGCAGATGTTTATATATAAGCTTGATAATAGTTTGTAAACTTAAGTAACCTGTCTATATAAGCTACATAACATATATGTAGCTTATAGATTGCGCGGTTACTTTTTAAACAGTAAGGATCAAATGAGAAATATAATTAAAATAAGAAGAATGAGAAGGAACCACAACCACTAATCTTATATGCATCCATAAAATAGATGCATCTCCCAATTATTTCTCTTTTCTTATTTGAATTTTGTGGCTAGAGTTTTTTCTATTCTTCTTATTTCAATAACTCTTCTCACTAGATCGATGTGCATCCATAAATCTTATATGCATCCATAAAATAGATGCATCTCCCTAGGCTATGATAAAAAGTAACAGTAGTTAAAGAGGCTACATATATATTTACAAGAGTTAATTGCATTTTTGGTCCTTGTGGTATGGTCAAATTGCAGGTTTGGTCCTTAAAACTTTAAAAGTGCAATGATAGTCCTCTTTTTGAAGTTTGGATTGCATTTTTGGTCCCTGATCGATGTGAAATGACCAAATTACCCTTGTCTTCTTTGAATAAGGCAAAGGGTATTTTAGTCATTTCATTTTATCTAGGAAACAAAAATGCAATCTAAACTTCAAAATGGGGACTATCATTGCACTTTCAAAGTTTTAGAGACCAAAGCTGCAATTTGGCTATACCACAGGGACCAAAAATGCAATTAACTCTATTTACAATGACAAAATCTTTTTAGCAACATTTCTTAGCAAAACTATATTAGACTTTAATATGTTATCATTGGCTTGACGAAAACGTGTCGTGGATATTATATGACATAAACTTAAGATTTCTAAACCATTCTTTGATAATTTCATATTCAGTCTGTTTCTTTTCAGCATCACTGACTTTAGCTTGTATGGATGTGAGTGTGGTGAGGAGTTGGTTTATGTCTTGTTCAACATTGACACCAAGGTTTAACTCGTTTCGATCGAACAAGTTGTACTAGGATTGAAGTAGCTTGAGTTGTTTGTATTCTGATAGATCTTCTGCCATTGTTAGTTGTTTTTATGTTTTGAGTTTGATTATGATTTGAGATGGGAATGACTTGTAAACAGGTGGGTCAACTGTTGCTTTATATTCAAATGCAGTGGAAACTTCAGTGTAAAATGACATTAAAGTTGCTCAAATTGTTTAGTGTATGTGAGAAATCTATTATAAGTTTATAACTATACAAATCATACAAAATTTAATACCATTCTTAAAAGAACTCCATTCACAAAATTTAAGATACATCTTCTTAACCACAGCCGTAAAGGTTGTCGTTAACAAAACCTCATAGATAATAGTTATAATATGCAACCTAACCAAAAGAGCTTCTGGGAAAAGATAGATTGGGTTTATTCCCAGATTTTATCGCAAAATCACTATGACAAAAGATTGTCTAGAGCTGGTTTTCGAAAAATTTAACTCTAAAGATACACAAAATTATAGTTTCTCCATTGATTTAAGCAATTAAAAAAAGATTGATGAATATTTTAGTAAGAACTAAACGAGTGTTTAGACACAACGTCAGAAATTTATAGTGACAAATGAGTATAGTTGCGAAACTTTGATCAAGTGATTCGTGAATGATATGGATAAATATGATTTATTGGGTCCAAATTTTAACTTATAAGTAGTTATGGAATGAAAGTATATTGATGTAAAGTAGGACATTGGAAAAAATAGAGATTTCAGTTTTTAAGCAAATACGTGTTTAGTAGAGAATGCAAAAAGGCCTATTAACCGCCGCATTGGCGCTAATCGACCACCAACCTTTTTGATGTGTGTAAATCGGTCAATTGTGGTAAATGGTGGTCAAACTTGCCGGAAAGCTGCAAATCTTGTTGAAAATATACAAAACTCGCCGTAAACTTGTTTTAATCACTTATAGTCGGTGTTTATACTATACAAGCTGTTTTTTTAAGGAAAATCTTGCCGAGAATACCCAAAACTTGCTGAAAATAACTCAAAATTTGCCGGAAATGCCAATTCTATTAATCTCGCCTAAGCCGATTACAAACTAAAAAAGTCCGACCAAACAACTACCGATTCATGATTTTAGCAACCTTAGTAGAGATACGAGCATCGCAAACGATTCAATTTTGGACTCAACACAATTAGCCCATTAGACATTTTACCTTCCTAAAACAAACCCAAGAAACCCAACATGACCCACTCCTCCAAACATAAATACCAAAAAGCGATTAGTTCATCATCTTCTTTTCCATTATTAAATTTAATGTTTTAGATTTTTTGCATATTACTCATGGGAATTTGGTTTTATATACTTTTATTTTAGCAATCACACTAGAATATTTAAAGCGAACTTTCACGGGTTAATTTACAACATATATATTATGTGAAATAGGTGCCTAATTATACGCAGATGAATGTCTTGACATTTCATGTTACTTGCTGAATAGATTCAGTCATTCAGGATGAATAAGTCATTTAGATATAGTGTTATCTGGAATACCTCTAAGTCTCTAACATTAAGGTGTACCTATGTCGCTATAAGAGTATAATGCCGATTTTAGGAATGCTGATTGCTGAAGTTTACTTGCGGGCTACACTTTCTCATCAAGTACTCGTCATTTTGCACAGGTTTTATAGCAAATTTCCACAGGATCGAATTCACAAGATTGACAAGAATGATTCTCTTGTTATTAACAACACAATATGGTTACATTGTATTATTTGACACACTTTACAAATGAACATATGACGCGTATTTATAAGGTTCCAAACGACATGTTTGAACCATCATGTCTTTTCGGTAATAACCGAAAATAACTACCTGTTTTATACGTAGTATATATGTGGAAAGTGACCAAATTACGGTACAACAGTCATATGCATGCAACAAGTTTAACCGCTATTCGGTTATAAACTATCTATCTAACAAGTTTAGCCATTAGGTTTTTGGATAAACTTTACAAAAGACCGGATCGGATTAGATTTTAAAATCGTATGGTCAAGATTGAGATCATATTATATCTTAAGCTTGCAAAGTTCCTATGTAGGATCCATATCGTTTTTGCTTTGCGGTATTTTAAAATCGTAAGATCAGGATCGGGATCCTGACAACTATTTAGCTATTATAAACTGTAACAGTAGTTAAGAGGCTACATGTATATTTACAAAGACGAAATCTTTTTAGCCACATTTCTTAGCAAAACTATATTAGACTTTGATATGATACCATTGACTTGACGAATAGCTAGAGCCCAGTCAATCAACGTGTCGTCGATATCATATGACGTAAACCTACGATTTCTAACCCATTATTTGATAGTTTCATTTTCAATCTGTCTCTTTTAAGCATCACTGACTTTTGCTTGTACGGAAGTAAGTGTTAATGTCTTGTTCAACATTGACAACAAGATTTAACTCGTTTCGAACATGTTGTACTAGGATTGAAGTAGCTTGAGTTGTTAGTATTCGGATAAGATCTTCTGCCATTTTAGTTGTTTTGATGTTTCAAGTTTGATTCTTTGTTCAAGAATAAATAATGCCTATATGCAAGTTAACCAAAGTATAAATAATGCCTATCACATCCTGTTTACAAAGACGAAATCAATTGTTTCAACATATTAGAGTCGTAAAACTTGATGTTGTTGGTGTTGGAAATGTATATATTTACAAACACGTAAATGTCCGGATTCGAACTCGTGACCACGGGATTGCACACATTAGCGAATGAGAATTAAAGTTAAATAATTAATGTTTATGTTTACGATTAATTATTGCACATTAAGTCCGTTTAACGATCGTTAAGTATTTAACGAAAAAATGACTAACGACCGTTAAATGAAAAGAGAAAGGACTAGAAATGGAAGATCTTGGAAAAGTTATGGGTTTCTCTTGGGCTTGTCTAATGGCCGGCCAAGGGAATGGGTTTTCAACCCAAATCCCTAACTTGTTCCCAAAGGTATCCATGTACTATATAAACAAGGCTATGTTCTAGGGTTTTTCACACTTTTTGTGCATTGAATTAACCCTAGATCTCTCCTCTCCTCTCTCTAGTCCCTATTCGGCCGAACACCCCTTGTAAGGGAGTTTGGTTTCGTTTTTCTTAAACGAGGACTTGTGTTAGATCTAGCAATCGCTTGATTCGTTGGTTAATTCGTGTGTACAAGAACGTGGTTGTAACACATTATTCTTACACCAATTAGTACTTCTTTGTTTTGCTCAAGGGATCTGACATTCGCAAAAGGTGCGTTACGCATACTTTCAGTTAATTAATTTATTTGTTATGATCTTTAGTCTTCCGTTGTGTACTCTTGATGTCTTTATGTTTTATTGTATTTTATATATCATAAACTCAACAGTGGCATCACGAGCCTTGTATAACAAGTAATTAATTCCTGAAACACATAATTAAAATAAACATGAATGTGTTATTATTTGTATGCTTAGATCTAGGGTTTGCAAAACCTAAACCGTAATTTTTTAAGGGGGGGCTTATTTTGGTGCCCTAATTAGGGTTTTGTAAACTATTGTTTTAATTGGATTAGAACCCCTAAGATGCATGGAACTTTATATGTATATGCGTAATTTTGATTTAATTGCATTAATTGCTAAGTGTAATTTTATGTCCATGATAATTATCTGCATGTTTTATCATGGATTTGCTTTTATTGTATGTTTCTTGTTTAAGTGATATACACTAATTATGATAGATCTAAAATTGGAGAAGACCTCAATAATTATTAATTTAATCAATTATGTGCTATGTGGTATGTATTTAATTTTGACTTGCGCAATCGATGAATCGATGCATGTGGTTCACCTTGTACATAGATGAAAACGGGTGAAAGTCTTAATTAAATATATGCATATTGACAGATCTAGAATTGGTTATTAATATGATTTATCAAAACCGTTTGCATGTGGCTATTTGATATGCATGACTTTTATTTGTTATGCATTCATTGTTTATTTGTTTATTTTTATAAATACTTGCTTGTTTGTTATGTGTAACAAGGGTATTTTTACAAGAAAAATAAACTGAACTAAACAATAGTGAAACATGTATTTTATAAGCACAGTAATCATAATCGTTTAATTGATTGATGACTTTGGTACAAATGGTCTGAACGGCTCACCCATGAGAATAAACTATAAAGGGGTTAATAAAGAAGTGCGCACAGCCACCTGAAAGGATGTCTAAGGTTGTGCTTTAGCGCGTACCTGGTCCTCTGCCCTCTGTAAGTTCGAATGGAGCTACTTAGTAAGCCATTAAATGTGCAAGCTCATCTTAAGGGCGAATTAGTTTTAATTCCATGCGCCACTTCGGTGGTAATTATCCGAAATACTAAGTGTTTACACTTATGCAAAAGTACGGTATAATGGATGATAATTAACACTAAATTCCTTGATTGGTGAACCCAATACCTCAATTAAAGTTTGATGATGAAAAGCTTATACATTAAAACAAGATATAAATGTTTTAATAAAAACTATGCTACAAAGATGAATGCATGACATCTTTGTACATATTTGATTTAACATCAAAACTATTACCCTTTAATTTAAGTTATATGCAATCCAACGAAACGGAAACACCTAAGATTACTTTTTATTTGCGTGAGATCGTGACTTAGATCGTAATCAAAGGGTAAAATGTCCACGTGTCGTGAGAGCGGGCATGGACGATTTTGCGGTTTCTTAAGTTGGACAACTTAATTGAGTTTTGTAGTGAGAAGTGGCAACTCAAGGCATAAGATGGGATAAAACATGTTTACATGGCGATTGATATTGGCTATATGTAAATCCCATAAATCTAGGAATTGCAATTGAAATTGGCAATTGAGCAATAGCTCTACCATTTTGTAGAAGGTTCATTACTAGCGAGATCAAGCGGCGTGATGAAATTATGACAATTTGGATCCTAGTTTTCAATAATAATTAATTGGTTATATGAATATGAAACTTGGGTATTTAATTGTTTATTGAAAAGGTTAATTATCGAAAATACTAAAATTGAATTTTGTAATTCTTTTGAATGTATAAATGCAACATTTAACCGTAAACGTGGTTTAGTCTTTGATTAGTAAATTGATCCATTCTAGCATTCAAACAAATGTTTGATCGAGAATAATTTACTGATAAGACAAACGAAGTCTCTTTTCCATGAGAGAAGCATTAGACTCAATCCTTTTCCTTTTCATGAATGAGAAAGGTATAATAGGAACATTTGAATTGTCTAAATTCTAATGTAACTCTTAGCAATGAATTGCACATCTTATTTTCCATAAAGATTTCATTACCTTAATTTGGTGAATGAATCTTTTGTAACAACATGAATGTTGGTTAACTGGAAAACATGTATATGAGTTACTAGATTAGAAGCTAGACTAATTACCGCAAAAATTGGTAAAAGGAAAACTAGCATATTTTTATCTAGTTGTTTTGCTTTAGCCTTTAAAGGTACTACATACCAGTATGGGGATGGTAGGCCTGTTGAGGAAGAAATTGCATACCCAATTTTTCGAGTTAATAATATTGATGGATAACCTATAATTCATATAGTAGAATACACCTTTTAGTACCTTAGTAATGATTACGTATGGTTCTTCAAAGGTGTAGGAAAGTAAAAAGCAAGCAAGTTGTTTCATTGGTTATGCAACACTTACAATGTTGTCAGATTCAGTGGGAGCATTTGTGTTGCATTACTGAATAAGAAGTTGTTTTAATGATTTCTAATTCATTGGGAGCTACAAGCCTTATTTCCTGTGTAGTAACCCAGATTATCTTCAAAGATAATTACTTTCCAATTGTAGACACTTATGTTTTAAGGATAGTCGTGTGCGTTTCCTTACTAAACAATATAGTTCTACATCTACTTGTTATATCTATGACACAAATCATATTAATCAAATAAGCGAACGTGTATCGTGTTGTTTATATGCCACATGATGTTGTTCCATGCACAAGTGGGAGAAATCTTATTGTGTGCAAGGTACAACACATATTAATATGATTTAAAAGAATTCTCTTGACTGTAAAGTAAGAGAATAACGTTCTAATAGGAAGTATACATTTATATATGTATGATTGCCCTATTAAGAACATGTGTCAAGATGATAACAAAGACTACTTTATTTTAAATATTTATGTCATTCAATATTTAAGAAACACTTGTAGTTACAATTTATGTTACGTGAGAGCGTGAACTAGATTGTAGCCCAAGGTAAAATATCCACGTGTCGTGAGAACAAGTATGGATGATTCTGCAGATTTCTTACATGGAACATTTCATGGAATGACATAATTAAATGAAGTAATCTAATACTACCTTGAATTTGAGTATTCGTTGAATGACTTAAATATATGTAGTAAATATTAACTTGAAATATGAATTGAAACCCGAGGTGGTGTTCATAATTACTTTAATTATAAATGTTTATGATTTTGTAAAGTCACAAACATGAAGTCTTTTAATACAAGACTTACAATATAAAGTAAGTCGTTAACTTGCTATGTTTTAAGACATATGCATGAAGTCAATGAGTTGATCAATGACTTATAGCGTATAGTGGGATTATAACTAATATGTCTTTTGACTTGGTCAAAAATATTTGTGTTATAATACATGCAATTGACTTGGTAATTCTATTGTATCATTAAGTTTTACTTTGTTGGTAAATAGGTAAGCCAAAAGAGTAGATGGTTATCTAAAATATTGTTAGATTTTCTTACAATATTAATTCTAAGGAAATGCCATAGTTTTATGGTATGTTCTATTAGAAGAATCAAAATCTGTTGGCATTATTTGATTCAAGATAACTATAGTTTTTTCCAAAAGTTATCAAGGTTAGTAGATTGAGTATAGATTGAATATACTCAATAAGACTCCAACCTAGAAGATTAATAAGACACCATTTGTTTATGGAATGTGATGAATCACATTAAGTCTTATAAATGAAGTTCCGAATTTGTTAAACTACTTATAGAGTGAGTTGTAACAAACTAATGTTAGGAACTGTCAATGTTTTTGTAATATCCCAAAAGAGAACAATGTATTGTTGCTCTACTTGCTAAACTATTTAAAGGTAATCTTTAAATTTTTAAAGGCAAGTGGGAGTTTTGTTTAGATCTTGAAAGATTGAATTACAAAATACATAATCTTCTAAAATGCACTAGCAAATATCATGATGAGGCTAAACATGAAAATGATAGACCTTAATATGATGGAATTGTCATTCATAGATCCGTAAGGATATCTCAGATATTTAATATGTTGAGGAATATGAGTTACAGGATCATGGTAAGTCTGTTAATCATAATGATAAATTTACCAAATGTTGAATTGTGGAAAATCAATCATACTATGAATGTAGAGATGTTGTCCATAAAGATAATCAACTTTAGATACTTGGTTTATCTTAATAATGAAAATGAGTTTCTTCAAAGGATGGAAACCCTAGTGGTTTAAATCTTTGTGTAGAAATAATATAGACAATATTGTACATGTATTTAATGTATGTCTAGTGATAATAATATCAATCATACTTAAGCAATTAACTATGATTGAATATTCTTTCCTATATACATTAAATAGAAGTATAAAGATTATAATTGTCATACTTAATTTCATTGATATGAAATTTTGACAATGAATGTCATAACTCTTTGTTGTGAAATTACTTTTGCGAGGACGATGAGTAATACAAAGAAGTTTTATGAATTCAAATAATCCTTGGATATGTACAAACTGCAAGAATCCATGAATGGATAAAAGCAAACATCTAGGAGATGTTTCTTATGTTTAATATTAAATCCATGTTTGATTTAATAATTAAAATAAGATTGCTCATAAGTATTCCTGAAAGCTAGTGGGAGTATTATTTATTTTTTCTTAAATCTTATATGTTGTATGGGCAACTACATTCCACTTAAATTAAGTTTTAGTTGGGAATGAAACTTCGTTTGTAAGATTTGGAAATAATATATACAACTTTGGAATATATGTTTATTATTATAAATATATGCGGTAAATAAATGAGTCAAATAGAACATGATGAATACATATATTTGACAAGATAGATGAGATCTTAAAGTTTAACTTGAAGATTCATCATGAACATCATGTTGTGTATAAAGTTGTTGTGTCATGCTTGATTACAAGATGATTTGACAACATTGAAAGTTGTTAGTGTAATAAATATTTTAAAGGAATATGTTTGGATTTAGAATCACATTCCACAATCTGGAGATGCTCCTAGATTCTATGGATGATTATATGACAATTGTTTCATAATTGTCATTGCCAACAAACTTGAGTTTTGGTAGGCACCAACATTACACTAGAACTGTTCAAAAGTTTACGGATATTTAAAGAGCATATTGTTGTACACAATGATGCTAGTATAATTGAGATGACACTCAATTCTAGTCACGGTATACTTGATGATGACCATGTTGACTAGTTATGCTCAACTAAGAGCATAGTTGCATTATACATTAAAGAATAAAGAATACTTTAAACTTTAAAAGTTTTGAAAGATGATTGTCATATAAAGGTGGTTCAGGTTGTCACGCACCTTATGGAATAATATGACAATATCAAGATATGTGTAAACACATACAAGAAATTCACTTATTGAATTTTTGAAATAAGTATTCTCAAAATTCTTATAGATCAAAGTTAGTTGAAATTATGCCTTGTCGACAAGTATGAGATGCATGACTTGTGGCAAAATTCATTAACTAAGCATTATCATGCATTGATCTATTTAGTATTTGGATAAAAGGATATTGTAAACATTATTATTGAAATGAAATAAAGTATTTTGTTATGTTTATTATTCATTTATTATGATGTTATCCTATATTTGCATGTTTAAATCCTTGAATAACTTAAGTTATTCTAAATAGTCCGTTGTCAATCAATAACATGGGAATGATATTGAATTAAGACAAATCTGAGTATTAGTTAGAATATACTTGAAAGTATATTGATGCGTAGCATGACTAATTTCAGATGATATTCAATGAATTGAATATAGGACTTATCCCACCCGCATGATATTACTTTATGGATCTTTTTCATTATGTATATCATGGATATTTATCCTCTGACTTGAGATACAAGAGATATGTCATGGATGTAGTGCATTTTTGTGAAGCAATCTAACGCTACACGTAGCTGGTAGTTATAAGGGTTGTTTTCAGAAGTGTTGCGAAATTTATGAATCCTGCTTGTTGTCACACCCCCAAATTACATGTTTTGCAGCGGAATGGAATTCCGGGGATTATTTGTCATAGAATCCAGATTCTGAGATATATTGAACGACCTAAAGTGTCGTTTGGAAAATACATCGTTTGATTTAATAAAATAATCAGAGTTTACAAAGTGTAGGTCCCAAATGAAAATCAACTTGTGCGGAAATAATTTTGTTACAAGTCAAACGATGTTTTTAAAGTTCATAAAACCCAAGTGAGACGCGTCGTCACCGCGACTCTATGATATGTCCACATGCATGCCATGAAGTGAATGCCTTAGATACCTGAGATAAAACATGCTAAAAAGTGTCAACACAAAGATTGAGTGAGTTCATAGAGTTTGCGTTGAAATGAAAAACCTTTCAAAATCGTTTATGCAGCGAAGGCATTGCAAATCCACTTTCGTTCCAAGTTCGCCCATACAAAACTTGCAACCTGTGTGTTTACAACCCATTGGCAAAATATGTATAGTTTATGTTCAAACGCATGATGTCAAATAAATTCACATAACAGTACATTACTAAATCTATCAATATTCAGTTGATATAACACATATGAGTGTTGTTTCAAATAATTCCAAGACCATTAGTTCATGATTTATACCAAGACATTTAGCTCAATGATAATACCAAGACATTTAGCTCAATGATAATACCAAGACATTTAGCTCAATGATAATACCAAGACATTTAGCTCAATGATTATACCAAGACATTTAGCTCAATGATAATACCAAGACATTTAGCTCAATGATTTATGATATGACAATTCTAAGCATGGTAAAACTGTTACTTCGTATGACTAAACATTCAGTTCAGATAAACATATAGTTTGCAAATAGTCATGAATGTCATAAAAGTTGATGAGCATGTATCTCCCCCAAAAGTAGTATAAAAACAATTGAAAATGGGGCTATGGAACTCACCTGTTGCAATGCTTATGATGACAAAAGTGGATACACCAAAATGTAGCGTGAATCTCTAAACTTGACCTATTATGAATGATATGATACATAATAAGTTATGATGTAATGTTATGCATGCAATTCGGATGATATCTATACCACTTATGAATTTTTTGAAAATAATATTTATCGTCAAAAAAATAATCTCGTAACGTCTTGACCATTTTTAAATTACTTCACATGTTTTTACGTTGAAATGATATCCGACGATAATCATTTAGTGATTTATTATGAAATTATAACTTTTCGTAGTAAAATAATGTCGTTGAAATTTTCATGAAAGTGACTAAACGGCCTCGAAAAGCTAGTCGTAAAATGGTGTACGTCGAGTGTTAAGAAACGAACTCAACGGTTTTGGGAAGCTTGTATCATTATCTCAAAGTTTTAGCATTTAAGTTTCGTCATAGAGGTTCCGATCATAGAGAAAAATATAACTAAAGTATGGTACTTTTGCCCAAGATATAGTTTAAGGGTGGTTTTCGGCAAAGTTTAAGTGACCTTATTTTATTCGTTACAACTCCGCTTGACGAACGGTTGGACATTTTGGAAAATAGGCTATGCGAACTTACTTTTACTATAAGACATCATTTTGTAAAAAGTACTACATCCATGTTAAAAACGACCCTCAACATAGTCCCTTGTTGACGTAAAGTTTGTCTAATAGAAATATACTAATTTTTCTTATATAATAAAGTTACGGCAACTTGTTTAAAATGTGAATAACTTAGTCGTTATAAGTCCGTTTTCTACGTTCTTTATATCCACGGAATCGTGATAACATATACTAATATATTTTTGATAAGTCGACACATTTAACAATGCTTAAGACTCATTTTTGACTCGTAAAAAGTCGAGACAGCATGCTGAATTTTCTGAAACTAATAGTTTTCGTCGTCAAACTTCAAAAATTCATAACTTCTTCGTTATAGCTCCGTTTTAACCCATTCAAGCGGCCACGTTTTCGTTTTAAAGTATATTTTCCAAATATCTAGCCCAAAATATTTTGATTACTGTCGAAAATTCCAGAATTTCAAAATAAGGACAGACCCTTTAGAAAACTTGTCGAAATGAGTTTTTCTCGCGCCAAACCTATTCCAACCAATTCAAAACAACTCCGAAGCTATTCTAATCCTACCATACACCTTCTTAGGGTGTCATGGGTTCCTAGACATCACCAAGAGTGATTTTTAACAAGGAGTAATTATAGGATGACATAAATATATATAACTCTTAAAAACATGTAAAAGTGGTATAAACATCCATGAGACTTGCATGTTTTCTCAAATATAATGAAATGAATATAACAATGAATATGAAATATGATGATGAATATGGATGCTTACTAGTAAACTTGATGAGGTTTATGAGAACAAAGGATTTTTCCTAATCACCCAAGGTTTTTATTGCACAACCTTAATCAAGAGTGATACTAGAGTGAATAAAACTTGTCTAGAAAATTTTTGGATGATCCCTTCTTGGTCCCTTGTGGTTGCCGGTTATGTGAGGAAGAGAGGAAGAGAGTGTTTTAGATTTTTCACTTTAGATATAATGAAGTGAATGTGTTGAGTTAGAGTATAATACATTAAACTTGTAAGATATTTAGCCAACCAAATGACTCACCCCTTTGTATGCGACAAGGGGGTGTTATCATCACTTAATATATATATATATATATATATATATATATATATATATATATATATATATATATATATATATATATATATATTATAATGTATAAGTATAATTAAGTGTGAGTTAATTGAAGACATGTGGTAACTTGAATACACATTTGAGTATTTAGGGTAGCGTTAGATAAAAATAAATTTTAACGGGTCAAAATAAAATATATTGATGTCATAAAAATTATAAAAATACATTTCTTGCAAAATTTGAGTGAAATAATAATTATCGTGTTGAATTTACGAAAACCGTCGTAATTATATAAACATAACAATTTATATACGAAATAAATTGAAAACATCGGGTAAATTGATAATATAATTTTTATAGTCTTAAAAGGAGTATAAAAATATATTAGGAATATTTTTGGAAGTGTCGGATCAAATGTTCAAAATAATTAATTACGCGATAGCGTTTATTTAATAAGAAATTATGCGTTTAATGTAAAATGCAAAACCATGCATGAACTAATATGATGATAATGATGCTAATGATATGTAGACTAAACCTAGTCTATATGAAATGTCCTTGATGATTGTTCATGAATTCACAGCTAAACCATTAAGGTTACGCGAATTTGATGCTCGTAAACCTAGTTTACGATAAATGATGAAATAGTGAAACTTTTAAAGTTTGTAAAATGACCTGAAATTACGAGTTGTCACACTTGTAGTCAAAATGGGATTTGTTTCCTTCAAATTTATTTGAAGTATAATACCGTTGGGCCCCTTGTAGGATTGTTAAGATGTTTGCATGGCCATGCCCAATGTCTTCTGGAATATGTTCAGAAGAATTGGTAATCTTGATCAATCACATAAAGCGAGAAACAGAATAGTTAATTAAGAAATGAGTGAGATCCATATTCTTAATAACATAGTATTAGAAACAAAAGGATGAATATGATGATGAATCATCAAAACTTGGTTTTCTCCAGAAAACCATACACGAGTTGTACCGAGGGCATTGGCGTGTTGCTAGACGCTAACCAATGTCATTTCACGTTTTGTAAACATATCCAAGTGAGAGCATTTGGAAATGTATATATTTACAAACACGTAAATGTCCGGATTCGAACTCGTGACCACGGGATTGCACACATTAGCGAATGAGAATTAAAGTTAAATAATTAATGTTTATGTTTACGATTAATTATTGCACATTAAGTCCGTTTAACGATCGTTAAGTATTTAACGAAAAAATGACTAACGACCGTTAAATGAAAAGAGAAAGGACTAGAAATGGAAGATCTTGGAAAAGTTATGGGTTTCTCCTGGGCTTGTCTAATGGCCGGCCAAGGGAATGGGTTTTCAACCCAAATCCCTATCTTGTTCCCAAAGGTATCCATGTACTATATAAACAAGGCTAGGTTCTAGGGTTTTTCACACTTTTTGTGCATTGAATTAACCCTAGATTTCTCCTCTCCTCTCTCTAGTCCCTATTCGGCCGAACACCCCTTGTAAGGGAGTTTGGTTTCGTTTTTCTTAAACGAGGACTTGTGTTAGATCTAGCAATCGCTTAATTCGTTGGTTAATTAATGTGTACAAGAAGCGTGGTTGTAAGACATTATTCTTACACCAATTAGTACTTCTTTGTTTTGCTCAAGGGATCGACATTGCAAAGTACGTTACGCATACTTTCAGTTAATTAATTTATTTGTTATGATCTTTAGTCTTCCGTTGTGTACTCTTGATGTCTTTATTTTTTATTGTATTTTATATATCATAAACTCAACAGTTGGGTGGAGTCTATGTCCCACATCGAAAGAAAATAAAAACAAATATTTATATATAAGTTTGATAATAGTCACCAATCTTAATTATTGCTGGTTTATAAGTTGCATATGTATTATGTAGCTTATAGATTACTTGATAAGTTTTTACACAAGCATTTGAATAGCTATTATAAAGAGTAAAAGTGATTTGGTTTTTTACAATTTTTCAAACTGACCCGAACTATGCAAGCCGAAAATTGAATCAATGAAGACCTTAATGGTGTTTTTTAAGTAGCCGACGGGTCATGTTATTTCAACCTCAAACCTTCATAAGGCTGGTTCCAATAGAGTCACACGATCGAGTGACTCGATCGATCCTCAGTCGATCTCTTTGTCGTGGGCAAAAAACCACGATCGATCACATGACCACTTTTCACCCAACTTGGTCCTTGCCACGATCGAGTATCGTGTGAGATTGTGTGTGTGTTTAATTAATATAAAAGGTATTTTTGTGGGATATATTTTTTGTAGTGTAGGTCTTGTTACTGGGGCACTTAATCGCCTGAAGGTCGTTGGAGAGAGAAAGCTGTGGCAGTGAAAAGTAAGGGGATTGAATCCCCTTACTGGAACCAGCCTAATATACTTGCTACTGCCTCTATATTGTCACATTTGAATATCTATTATAAAGAGTAAAAGTGTTTGATTTTGGTTTTAACTTTGACTTTATAATTTTTTAAACTATACAACCCGAAAAATGAACCGATGAATACCCCTAATGGTGAGTGTGTTTTTTAAATAACTTGCGGCTATAGGTTAATTGTAAGCTACTTCAACCTCATACCTCCATAATATACTAGCTACTGCCTTTGTATTGCCACAACGCCACACGGATAATCTACAACTTTTATATTAGTTGACTTGCTATTGCTAATTATTCAAAACTAAAATTGTCGTCATCCGTGAAGCTATTGTTTCGTAAAATATAGAACTGAAAAACATTTCTCAATAAAAACTTTAAATGCATGGTGCCCCCGCCGCAACGCGCTGGTACCCTGCTAGTTATGTAACATAGATCTTTTATTTACGTAAAAATAGTTGCACATAGGTCCAATATAAACTTAACCACGATTGACTAGCCCCATGAAAACATTTTACTCTTCTAAAACATATATATAGAGCCCAACCGATCCATTCTTAAACACTTTCCACATATATACTACGTATAAAAGAGAAAAGATATTTGCTTAAAATTTAAAAACTTAGAAAATGAGTAATGTTGTATGACTAAAATATCTCTACTTATAAAAAATGATACAATCTATTAAATATTTAAATATTTAATTACAATTTAAACCACTAATTTTCTTCACTCTCACTTACCCCAACCTATATATTCATAGAAAAACAACACTGTACACACAAATTATTGTACTATATCCGTCGCAGTTGTACGCGAGTAATCGTCTAGTATAAACGAAAGAAACAAAAACAGCGTAAACCAACAACTCCAAAAAAAATGGAGAAAATGTTTTTCCAAGCTTTGTTTTGTTTCTCATGTTATTGTTTCTTTTTAGTTTTCTTTGAGCTTCATATATTATTTTTGTGCACAGTGTGACAAATTTTAATACAAAGGTTATAACTTAGTAACTTTTCAAACAACATATGACGTGACCTATAAAATTGTATTGTGTTTATGTTATCTAAGAACTCATATATTAGTGATTGGAATCGATATCTGATAAAACATCTATAAATTAATACTCGATAAATTAATAACCTCGGTAAAATTAATAATTTGTCCAGTCCCAACTTGGGACCAGTCTGAAATTAAACCCCAATCGATAAATAATAAGATAATAATTTTTTGAAACCCCAGGTGTATATATATATTGGTCCCAACAAAACTATAAATTAATAATTATTAAGAAATTTCATATATATATAAAGTCCATAGATAATTGAAACTTGTGCAATTCATTTAAGGTCATACATAATTGAAATTTGTCTCAACGAAACTAACTTTTAACTTATTAAAAAACAAAGAACTTAACAAATTCAACTTATTTGTGAATGTGAATTCATAAAATGTTAATTGAAACTTGTTTTTTCTAATTTATTTTTCATCTCTAACTAATATACATTGTAACTAGTATGTTGAACTTGGAAATTTAAAGGTAATACGTAAAACCTCTTTAAATTAATAATTTATTAATTTATTGCTATAATATTATCTCGCTGAATTAATAAAATATCCCGGTCCCAACATCATTAATTTATAGAGGTTTTAGTGTAGTATTTACAAAGACCAAATCAATTGATTCAACATATTAGAGTGGTAAAAACTTGATATTGTTGGGTGGAGTCTATGTCCCACATCGAAATAAAATAAAAACACATGTTTATATATATGTTTGATAATAGTCAACCAATTTGTACTAGGCATCTCTGTAAGCTACATATGAATATATGTTATGTGGCCTATGGATTGCTAAGTAACTTTTTGCACAAATATTTGATTAGCTATTATAAAGAGTAAAAGTGAGGCTATATTATAAAGTGTAACAATAGTTAAGAGGCGCGAAATCTTTGTAGCCACATTTCTTAGCAAAACTATATTAGCATTTGATATGTTACTATTGACTTGATGAATAGCTAGAGCCCAGTGAGTCAACATGTCATCGATGACGTAAAACAACGATTTCTAACCCATTATTTGATAGTTACATTTTCAATCTGTTTCTTTTCAGCAAGACTGACTTTTGCTTGTATGGAAGCAAGTGTGATGATCAGGAGTTTTTAGCATTGACAACAAGGTTTAACTTGTTTCGAACATGTTGTAACAGGATTGAAGTAGCTTGTAGTTGTTAGTATTCAGATAAGATCTTCTGCCATTTTAGTTGTTTTGATGTTTTAGAATATAATAATGCCTATACGTACTATGCAAGTTAACCAAAGTATAAATGATGATTCACAATTATCACTTACTAAAAGTCATATCGAAGGGGCATTTTTTTGCGGTACTACTTCAACAATACAAATATTTGGCTAATATGGTTAAGAATCCTGAGGAACGTGAACCTCCTGTGGACAGTGACAAAATGACTGAATCGAAAACGTGTGAATCCTTTCTGAACTGCTGGGAGGAACAGGAAATGTAGCATTGTCTACTTTATTATGAGTTCTTATGACCATCAAGCACTCGTAAAAACTTGATGTTGTTGGGTAGAGTCTGTGTCCCACATCGAAAGATAGTAAAACCAAATGTTTATATATAACCTTGATAACAGCAGCCATATTTAGTTTTAGGAATACCGTAGGTTACATATGTATCATGTAGCTTATAGATCCGGTAACTTTTTATACAAACATTTGAATAGCTATCGTAAAAAGTAAAAGTTGTTAAAGGGGCTACATATATTTTTTTTATATAATAAAACAAAACCTTTATTGTTAATTTTTCATTTTAAAAAAATTAATTCATACCTTATTTGGTAATATTTTATTTATTTATTAATATTTTTATTTTAAAATTTTTACTAAAAAGACTTAAATATTCCGGATTTGGCAATAGTTAAAAAAAACGTTCTTATATATAGTCAAGAAAAAAAAATAAACATAGAAGTTTAAGTGTCAAAAGTATAAAGAAAAAAATGCTTTATAATATAGTTAGTATACTCGCGGGCTACACTTTCTCTCATCAAGTACTCGTCATATGCATGTAAACAAGTAAAAGCTGCTCTTCACATGGTTAACAAGACTGGATATCTTGCTTTACCCCAAAAACAAGACCAGATATCTTTACAAGTTCTAATCACAATTCGTGACTTGTTTAGCTCCGAATCAACTAATTAAATACTTTGTTGGTAATAGCGCATGGTGTGTTCTCATCGCAGGCAGTTTTAGTTAATCTAATAGCTTTAGCAACTCTTTTCCATCAAATGTTTTCCCAACAAAAATAAACCATATTTTGAGATCGAAATCTTATGCGTACTTTAACACAATAAAATATCAACTGAGCTAAAGTAGTCTTCCCCCAAATAAAGACGATTGGTGCACTACCCTCCTTTGCTAACTTGCTCAAAAGATCATTTTTCGCATAATCTCTACAATATATAGTAGAAGGGTCAAGTCCTCGACTTAGTAATTTGTCAAACAACGATATGACGTGATCTATAAATTTGTATTGTATTTATGTTATCTAGCAACTCAAATATTAGTGATTGGAATAGACATAATTTTTACAAAGACGAATCAAAATTGTTTCAACATATTATGGGCGTATTTTGGTATAGTCTATGTCCCACATCGGAAGAAAATAGAAACAAATGTTTATATATAAGTTTGATATAGCTGATCAACTTGAGCTTAGTAGCTCTGTTTTCTACATATAAATACAATGTGGCATATAGAGCTAAGTAGCTTTTTGCACAAACATTGAGGGCCGGCTTGGTTCAAAGTGAGGAAAGGGAAAGGGAAAGGAATGCAAATGAATGAGTTAGGTGGGTAATCAATCCCTTACCCCTCCTCAATTTATTCTATAATGGTTCATTACCCATTACGGCTTGGTTCAAAGGGAAAGGGAAAGGAATGCAAAGGAATGGTTCATTACCCATTACGGCTTGGTTCAAAGGGAAAGGGAAAGGAATGCAAAGGAATGAGTTAGGTGGGTAATCAATCCCTTACCCCTCAACTTGAGCTTAGTAGCTCTGTTTTCTACATATAAATACAATGTGGCATATAGAGCTAAGTAGCTTTTTGCACAAACATTGAGGGCCGGCTTGGTTCAAAGTGAGGAAAGGGAAAGGGAAAGGAATGCAAATGAATGAGTTAGGTGGGTAATCAATCCCTTACCCCTCCTCAATTTATTCTATAATGGTTCATTACCCATTACGGCTTGGTTCAAAGGGAAAGGGAAAGGAATGCAAAGGAATGGTTCATTACCCATTACGGCTTGGTTCAAAGGGAAAGGGAAAGGAATGCAAAGGAATGAGTTAGGTGGGTAATCAATCCCTTACCCCTCAACTTGAGCTTAGTAGCTCTGTTTTCTACATATAAATACAATGTGGCATATAGAGCTAAGTAGCTTTTTGCACAAACATTGAGGGCCGGCTTGGTTCAAAGTGAGGAAAGGGAAAGGGAAAGGAATGCAAATGAATGAGTTAGGTGGGTAATCAATCCCTTACCCCTCCTCAATTTATTCTATAATGGTTCATTACCCATTACGGCTTGGTTCAAAGGGAAAGGGAAAGGAATGCAAAGGAATGGTTCATTACCCATTACGGCTTGGTTCAAAGGGAAAGGGAAAGGAATGCAAAGGAATGAGTTAGGTGGGTAATCAATCCCTTACCCCTCAATTTATTATATAATGGTTCATTACCCATTACGGGGTAATCAATACCTTTGCACAAACATATAAATACAATGTGGCATATAGAGCTAAGTAGCTTTTTGCACAAACATTGAGGGTCGGCTTGGTTCAAAGTGAGGAAAGGGAAAGGGAAAGGAATGCAAAGGAATGAGTTAGGTGGGTAATCAATCCCTTACCCCTCAATTTATTCTATAATGGTTCATTACCCATTACGGCTTGGTTCAAAGGGAAAGGGAAAGGAATGCAAAGGAATGAGTTAGGTGGGTAATCAATCCCTTACCCCTCAATTTATTATATAATGGTTCATTACCCATTACGGGGTAATCAATACCTTTGCACTCCCTAACCAAGCACCCCCTAATGAGTTAGTAGCTCTGTGTTCTACATATGAATACAATGTGGCATAAAGAGCTAAGTAGCTTTTTGCACAAACATTGAGGGCCGGCTTGGTTCAAAGTGAGGAAAGGGAAAGGGAAAGAAATGCAAAGGAATGAGTTAGGTGGGTAATCAATCCCTTACCCCTCAATTTATTCTATAATGGTTTATTACCCATTACGGGGTAATCAATACCTTTGCACTCCCTAACCAAGCACCCCCTAATGAGTTAGTAGCTCTGTGTTCTGCATATGAATACAATGTGGCATATAGAGCTAAGTAGCTTTTTGCACAAACATTGAGGGCCCGCTTGGTTCAAAGCGGGGAAAGGGAAAAGGAAAGGGAAAGGAATGCAAAGGAATGAGTGAGGTGGGTAATCAATCCCTTACCCCTCAATTTATTCTATAATGGTTCATTACCCATTACGGGGTAATCAATACCTTTGCACTCCCTAACCAAGCACCCCCTAATGAGTGAGGTGGGCCATTTTGAATACCTTACCCATTCCCCACCCCCCTTAACCCCCCAACCAAGCACCCCCTGAATAGCATTTATAAAAAGATCTTCATATCCTACTATAGTTTTTTAATATTATACAAGTTTATAAATTATTAACATCAAATACTTTCGTAGAAATGTTGTCCTAAATTATAATTATGAAATGTTTAAAAAGATTAACACATTATATTTTGAATTCTACAAAAAAACAACCCATAAATTTATAGTTATAACAACGAAGACCATTAACCCCAATCTGAGCATTACTCTGATCAACCACTTGAGCCCGTTGTTGTGGAGCACCCATGTTATTCCTCCCATTAGCATTAAACCCTTGACCACTACCCATCTGATGAATATTACCACGATTCTGAACTTCAATACGTCCATTGTTAACAAACGGCTGATTCCTTGTGTTAGATGAGGTACGAATGCGATTGTTGGATTTGTTAGAATATCGACCGAAGGCTCTAGAAATCATGACAAACCCTTGTTGCAATGCATCGAAAGCTTCTGCATCCTCATTAGATTCACTGTAGAGTGCTTGATCATTGTTGTTGTTGTATGGAACCAATTGAGTTTCTTGGGATTGTTGCGTTGATGGATCATATGGTGTAATTTGAGCAGTTGGTTTTGGAGGATTTGTGAATACAGTTTGCAAGGTTGGAAATTAAGGATAACATGTTTGAGCCCACAAAGCAAGAGTTGATAATCGGGAGTGAAGGCGAGCGGGGACTTCACGGATGATCCTTTCTCTGTCAACTTCCTTTTGATGTGGTTTCAAATAGTCATACAACAACCCGTATGTAGCTTGATGAAGATTCTTAAGCGCTGCCGGATGAAAATAACAAATTTTTCCCAATCAGGGACCAAGACTACTCGGGAACTTAGTGTTGACTGCAATTCTTGGCATAATGATATTATGTTTATCCAAGTCATTGATGATGTCTGAAAATCGATGATGATATGACTCTAATGTCTCCCCTGGTTCAATCATGAAGTGTTCATATGCTAAGTAGATTTTGGATTCCATGTCTTCTCGATTGAGTTATGTGCCTTCCATTAGAAGATAAATGTGCTCCCACATTACTTTAGCTTGATTGATGAGTGTCTAAATACTCATCATTTTTGTACCGTTTAAACTGCAAAAACATCTGAAAACACTCAGAAATGCATCAAAATGATGAAAATATCACAAATAAGTGTTTTATGTGTTTTAAATGCAAAAATATCAAAATCAGATGAATAACGTATCAAGTTTGCATAATTGGCAGTTTTAGTCCCCCAAGTTTCAAAAGTTGTCAAAAATAGTCCTTGGATTTATAAAAATGGAAAATAATCAAACTTGGTCCTTGTACTATTCACATTTGGCAGGATTGGTCCTTGTGAGAACTTTGGAATGTTGGCAGTTTTGGTCCCTCAATATCTAGAAATTACAAAGTTGGTCCTTGTGTTATTAATACAAAACCAAGCGGACTCCGCGGTTATTAAAAACCAGTTAACCCAAAACCAAACACAACCACGGTGGCCCATTAATAAACCCAACCCAGTTTTTAAATATAATACCGCCCGTCTTGTGCATCTCCACCATATACCACGCCAAAACCGGACACCTCTCAAACCACTCGGTTTCCACCTTTCCACTTGCTTCTTCCACCTTTCCGGTATAACAACCCCCTCCACCTTCACATCCACCAAAAATCATTAAATGCAAATAACCTGCTTTAAGACTTTTGGCGCCAAAATGACAAGTGTGTGGTTTTGATGAATTTGTATGATCCAATGGTGGGAAATGATCGGAGAGAGAGGGAAGCTTTTGGATGTCCATAAAAAGGAAAAAGCTTCGAGAGAAGAAGAGTAGTAGAGTAGCTTAGTTTAAAAATGTCGACTAGTTAATTTCTTTAATTTCAGTATAATATTTAGCTTTCAAGTGTTGAAATAAGTGATAACAGTGTATTGTAAACCTTTCTCAGTTATTAATTTCAAGTTTTAAATCAATTCAGTGTATGCCATTTTCAAGCTTAAAATTCTCAAAATATTCAAAAGTTGTTTGTAGTTGATAATATGAACTCAGTAAGCTCATATAAGCTCTTAATAGTTTGTTTAAGTTGTTAGAAACATTCAAAACTCAGTTTAAGTTTCAAAAAGAAAAGTTCCCAAAAATAAATAAAAATAGTTAAAAATTCAAAAAATCATTGAATATAGTTATGGAAGCTGAAGTAGGGTAAAACATGGATTGCTATTGGGTTAGAAGCTTTGTGGAAAGCTATAGGAAGTGGTATTAATTCTCAGTTCTCAGTTTTGAGCTTGGAAATAACTTGTAAGCTATTTTCTCAAAATTTGCATATTCTAGTATAAGTGTTTTAATCCTGTTAATTTTGGCTTAATCATGTTTAAATATAGTAATTATAAGTTAATAAATAGATTTCTCAGTTTAAGAACTTGTTTTAATGATCAATGCTTCACAACAGTTGTATAAAGAGGTGTTTGGATCTGCTTATTATCATGAGTTAGAAGTTATTTAAGTTGTTAATTGTTGTTGTTCTAAGTCACAATAGCATCTATTAGCTTAGTCAAACCATAAAATACTGTCCTTGCTTAATAAAAAGTCAAAATCATCCTTTAAATCATCTTATGAGTTAACTGTTAGAAAATACATTGTGAAATTCATCATATTAGCTTAAAACCTGTTATTCTAGCTTAAGTTTATCTTATTTCAGCTTATTATAACACAATTAGTGAGTAGGATTAATTTAAAGTTCCTATTAGTCAACTTAGTTCATTTTTATAAAAAGTCAAAATATCACTTAAGCAGTTTTTGAATAAAATGAATAATTTTATATAGGATTCAATATTAAGATTTAGCTTAAATCCTTTTGGGATATTAAAATTTAGCTGCTAAACTTAATTAGAAAAATATAAGTTTACTTCTAATTAGCTTATTAAGTGCTTATTTCTTAATTTCTTTTTAATACCTTTTAGAAAAGTGCCACATTACCTGATCTGAAAAGCTTACTTCTAAGCTTTTATCTTGCTTATTAAAAAGCTTAACTTGTGCAAATTGTTGATTCTAGAAGCCCATCGGCCTGACGGTTTAATGTATGAGTGCTTATTTTTCATTTTGCTAGCTTATTTGATAAGCCTTGCTATTTGCTTTTAGTTTTGTCCATTTTACTTAGTACACCAATAACTTCGAGTGTTACCACTTTTTCAACAGCTTCTCAAAAGCTTATTAGTATAATCCAATATGTGGAAATTAGCTTCTTAGAGAGTTTAGCTAGTATACTTGTTAGTCCAAGTGTTTACTTTCATTTCTTAGCTTATTTAAGTGCTTAAAATTTAGCTTAAAAGTGTTTAAAAAACCAAATAGTTCCTTTGTGCAAACCAATTTAGCTAAGTGCTTATTTAGAAGCTTTTTAGTGCTTATTTCTTAGTAATCTTGCTTATTCAGTTGTTATACTAGCTTATTAACATTACTTAGCTTATTTGCAGTTAGCTTTGCTTATTTTCTAGCTTATTAGTCATTTAGCTTAAATACTTGTGCTTATTTCCATTTTTTGCCACTGTTGAAATAATAAGCTCATAACTGAGCTTATTAGTGATTTTCATAAAAAGTTACAGTTATAAAAATTGCTTACCTCAGTTAGCTTAATAAGTTTGTGAAGAAAAATAAAAAATAAAATAAAATAAAAGCAAAAAGGCATTCTTGGATTCGAACCCTGCCACACCAGCTCACACACACACCTGTGCCCTTGGGTCTTTTTACGTTTATCTTTGCAGCGTTTAATACTTAACCCTTCTTGTCCATTTAAGCTTATACGAGCTTATTAGCTTATTTTCAGCTTATTTAATCTAGCTTTTTCAACTTTTGTATTTTTCTTAACTTTGTATTAGTATAAAGTAATTTATAAAAAAGTTTCAGATTTTTCTTAATAGTTTTAGTATTTTTAATCATTTAATTAGTCTAAAATAGTATTTAATTCATAATAAAAAATATAAAAGTCAAAAAAATATAAATCTTTTTTCTAAAATTTTATTTTGTCATATAGTAGGTAAGAAAATTATTTTTACACTAGTAGGACTTTTATTGCATAAATTTTACGTTTTTACTTGCTTGTATTTCGCGTAATTTTTATACTTAACGTGCGTTTTCATTTTAAGTCACGTTTTTAGATAATTTAAGTTTTCGTTTTAGTTAAAATAGTTTATTTAAGTTATTTTGTTTTATAAATCAAGAAAAACATCATTGTAAAAATAGTGATAGCGTTTATTTAATATATTTTAGCTTTTAATTTTCTTTAATTTGCATTTAAGCCCTGTAATTTACAAAACTTTCTCTTTAGGTATAAATAACTCAAAATCCTTACCGATCACTATCCTTAGTGATTATTCGACATCTGTCTGTGTTAAACACCATTCATCTTCCGTGGGACTTAACGACCCAGGAATCCACTATATTCCTCTGATCTAAATTGCATTTGTTTCTGAGTTGTTTTAAGTTTATTACGGTTGACCATTCACAAGTGGTCACGTGTGTGATTAAACTTGACGCCGTTCGGACGAATCAAATTTTGGCGCCGCTGCCGGGGAGGCTTTAGCGTGTTTTAAGCATTCTCAGATCCATACTTGCACATATACCACCGTTTGTAAACAGTTTTTTGTAAAGTTATCAAATTATCAAAAAGTTCATTAACACTTTTCCTAAAGTGTTAACAACACCAAAAATATTTTCATTCTTTGTTTTTATAAAATGTTTTTCAAAAATGCCAAAAATATTCCTCTTTATCCTCTTACCCTTTTTGATTCTTTATCCTTTTACCCTCTATCCATTTGATTCTAACTTCTTCTCATGGAATCTCTCACTCTGACGAATGCAGGCGAAGTTGAAAAACTTCATACTTTATCACAAATGTCAAAAATTCGTGTTGTTCGTGATGATCCATTAATTCTGCGTAGGGAAATGGAACGAGAAACCGGGGTGACAAAGGACCAAGTACTTCCCTCTCGATAATGGAGGTGCTAAATACGTCCAACCTACGGTTATCCAAAGATCTAACCCATCAATTGCTCCTAAGCCGTCTAAAATTGATCCTAAACTTTCACAATTTACGGCTAAAAGCAAGCATGCGAATTTAGACGGTGACTAGCAAGAATGACTTGCCTAATCTTCACGTTTCTCAAGAATCAGAACCGGAGACCATAACGGAAGTGATGGAAATTGCTAGCTCTCAGAGCACACCACTTGTCCCATCTCCGGATTTTTCAAAATGTTCTTTGAGACTTAATAGTCATTCGGATCACCATGTTGGTTTTGTTGATTCTTTGAATGAACCAATTCCTTCTCATAACTCTCAAATGGAATTGTTTATTCCTTGTGTCGGTTGTGGTGAGCCTCTTTTTGGTTCACCATGTAGCCGAGTAATGCGTGTGTACGGTGTGGTAATGATATTCATAACGGGAGTTGTTTGTTTTGTGGTTCGAGGAATTCATTTGATTATGATCCTAATCCGAACTCATTTAACGACCCCTCAAACTTTTCCAATTACCCACCACGGCCCGACTTATCTTCATATAATCAACATAAGCTGTTGTGAATTTTGTGGAGATCCTCACCAAGGATTTGAGTGTCAATCCGGAAACACGTTTGTCTATGAACAGTTTTTCGGTGATGCTCGAGACTTTGGTCATGACCAATATCTATATAATTCACCGGTCCGGACTCAACAGTTTTCTTGTTGTGAGAAGCTGTGGAGGTCCCCATTTATTTCGATTGTCAAAGCAGGGAATCCATTTCCTTGTAACAATTACGACTATCCATATCACGACCAACCTCCACAGTGCCAAATGAATCAAACTCCTCAGCAAACCCAACAAGAAACTTATCTAGAGCTTAGGAGTCGGTGAAAAGAACTGAGGAGTTGAGTAAAACAGCATTTCAAAATGCTCCCAGTTTTTCTTGTGTATATTGTGGGGGTCCTCATGATGATTATCAATGTCAACCTTCGGTTTTGACAAATCTCCACTCCCACAATGTCCCGTCATTCAAAATTCACATGAGAAATCTATGGAAAAATTGCTAGGCTGAAGAAGCGGTTGCTAAAATAAATTCCCAAATTGCCTTTGAAAAATCTATTAGGGAATCACTTGCAAAAGAAAAAGCGACGGATCTAGCTCTCAATTTCGTTTTATTCCTGATGGCAGTGATGATGAGGATGCACTTGGTATCCTACAATTTTATAAAGATTCATCAAGTTCATCGGTTGATATCAGCGATTGAGGTTCATTCTCAAACAAGCTGCTATCACACCGATATTCCCACTCACTCTCTAAACATGGGTGATGAGCATCTTGACCTGTTCACGAAAGGAATTAGGCGAATTCATAAAGTCTAGTGTTGAGGACCTTGTCCCAATCGAGAGTCACGGGGAACTTCGATCATATGTGTGATTCTCTTTCCCCTATTGAGTGTTCAAAAGATCATTTTGAGACTTTCTCCGATTTTAGCGATGATTGTAAATCTTATGGGGACATTGAGAATGTTGAGGCATCACTTTCACATTTTGATGTTGATCCTCTTCTTGAGGAGTTCACCGATGAACTCACTCACATCATTCCACTTTCATCGGAAAGTGATGATGATCTCTTTGATTTCAAAGCCAACCTAGGAGAAATTGAAAGTCTCCTTTGTAATGATCGTTCACTCACTTCTCACCCTAACAGTCCAATAGAGAATGTTAATCACTTTGTTTCTGAAGCGTTCAAAACAACTCTCACTAATCCTCTATTTGAATTCGACTCTGAATTCACTTTAATTCTGAGAATCCACTCTTTGATACTCAGATTGAGGATAGTGATGAGTCTACGGTGGAACAAGAGTTCCTGCAGACTTACATTACGTGAATGATTCTCTTTACGAGGAGTTCTCCTTTGAACTCACTCATATCATATCTCCACCTGAGTATGATAACTTCCACTTTGATCTAGACAAAAATGATTTTTGTGTTCCGGAGGGAAATATTCTCAACCATGAGAACTTGCTTGATATCAAAATCCCATCCCTCCCACCCAGAATATGTCTTGATCAAATGAGCTTAAATGATGAGATTCATGATCCAAAAATCATGAATTCTCCTTCTGATGATGATGAGTTAGTCATGATATTTATCATGACTTTCTTTCTCTCCTTCACTTATCCTGTGGCTTCTCCTGTTCTTCACTCCTTCGGGAATGAAGACATTATTTTTGACCCCGGCATTTTCATTTATCATTTGTGAGCGGTTCTATGTATATCTCATCGGTGTGGAACTTTCACGTACTTCAATGTTTATACAAACATCTTAAATGAAAGTCCGATGGAGATTGTCTCTTCCACTTACTTCCCCATGAATAAATGATTGAGTCGAGTCAAGCTAGCGATTCGGTAATCAAAAACAATAGTTAAACATGGGTTTTCACCCGTGTGTACCACCCAGTGTGGGGAGATGCCCACATGTTGTATATATATCTTAAAAATGAATGAAAATTGTAAATATTAAAAAAGATAATAATTGTTGTGTTTCTACACTTGGCTAGTAATGTCCTTTTTTTAGGTTCAAGGATTCGGCATAATAGCCGGGACTTTGAATATTGAGGACAATATTCGTTTCTAAGTGTGGGGGAAATTTCGGGAATTTGATCATAAATGTACCCTTTTAGTCCCTTTTTCCCCAAAATGGCCAAATTTTAAAAATTTTTGTAGTGGAAGTACTATGTACTAAACACAACAAATGGTAATCAGTCCGCCATGTCTAACCCACATAAGGATTGGCTAATCCAGGAGCAAGCGGCTCTTGGTAAAGATATCTCAAATCCGTTGATGGCTTGCAATTTGCCCAAAATTGTATGGTGTTCAACTCACCATATCTTTAATTAGTGAAGAGTTGGCTAGCCAGCAAGTTTATGGCTTGTGGTAAAGGCAGTTGAAAAACCATAATTGGTAATCAGCTCACCAAAGATAATATTGATAATTTATCTAAAGAGTTGGCTAGTCCGAAGCAAAGCGACTTACGGTAAAGACAAATCAAATCCGTTCTGGTGGTGATTTGCTCAAAATCATTTGGTTATCATTGTACCAAAGTTCTTACTTGAACTAAAACAATTGGCTACTCCAGAAGTAATGGCTTTTGGTAAAGAGATTGAAATCCATTAATTTTTATTAAAACATTGCTAGGGACTAGCAATATCTTAGTGTGGGGGATTGATGAGTGTCCAAATACTCATCATTTTGTACGTTTAAACTGCAAAAACATCGAAAAACACTTTCGAAATGCATCAAAATGATGAAAATATCACAAATAAGTGTTTTATGTGTTTTAAATGCAAAAATATCAAAATCAGATGAATAACGTATCAAGTTTGCATAATTGGCAGTTTTAGTCCCCCAAGTTTCAAAAGTTGTCAAAAATAGTCCTTGGATTTATAAAAATGGAAAATAATCAAACTTGGTCCTTGTACTATTCACATTTGGCAGGATTGGTCCTTGTGAGAACTTTGGAATGTTGGCAGTTTTGGTCCCTCAATATCTAGAAATTACAAAGTTGGTCCTTGTGTTATTAATACAAAACCAAACGGACTCCCTTGGTTATTAAAAACCGTTAACCCAAAAACCAAACACAACCCACTGGCCCATTAATAAACCCAACCCGGTTTTAAATATAATACCGCCGTCGCGTGCATCTCCCTACACATATACCGCCAAAACTAGACACCTCTCAAACCACTCTGGTTTCCACCTTTCCACTTGCTTCTTCCACCTTTCCAGCTGTATAACAACCCCCTCCACCTTCACATCCACCAAAAATCATTAAATGCAAATAACACCGCTTTAAGACTTTTGGCGCCAAAATGACAAGTGTGTGGTTTTGATGAATTTGTATGATCCAATGGTGGGAAATGATCAGGAGGGAGAGAGGGAAGCTTTTGGATGTCCATAAAAGGAAAAAAGCTTCAGAGAAGAAGAAGTAGTAGAGTAGTTTAGTTTAAAATATGCGACTAGTTAATTTCTTTAATTTCAGTATAATATTTAGCTTTCAAGTGTTGAAATAAGTGATAACTTGATTGTATTGTAAACCTTTCTCGGTTATTAATTTCAAGTTTTAAATACAATTCGGTTGTATGCCATTTTCAAGCTTAAAATTCTCAAAATATTCAAAAGTTGTTTGTAGTTGATAATATGAACTCAGTAAGCTCATATAAGCTCTTAATAGTTTGTTTAAGCTGTTAGAAACATTCAAAACTCAGTTTAAGTTTCAAAAAGAAAAGTTCCCAAAAATAAATAAAAATAGTTAAAAATTCAAAAAATCATTGAATATAGTTATGGAAGCTGAAGCAGGGTAAAACATGGATTGCTATTGGGTTAGAAGCTTTGTGGAAAGCTATAGGAAGTGGTATTAATTCTCAGTTCTCAGTTTTGAGCTTGGAAATAACTTGTAAGCTATTTTCTCAAAATTTGCATATTCTAGTATAAGTGTTTTAATCCTGTTAATTTTGGCTTAATCATGTTTAAATATAGTAATTATAAGTTAATAAATAGATTTCTCAGTTTAAGAACTTGTTTTAATGATCAATGCTTCACAACAGTTGTATAAAGAGGTGTTTGGATCTGCTTATTATCATGTGTTAGAAGGTATTTAAGTTGTTAATTGTTGTTGTTCTAAGTCACAATAGCATCTATTAGCTTAGTCAAACCATAAAATACTGTCCTTGCTTAATAAAAAGTCAAAATCATCTTTTAAATCATCTTATGAGTTAACTGTTAGAAAATACATTGTGAAATTCATCATATTAGCTTAAAACCTGTTATTCTAGCTTAAGTTTATCTTATTTGACTTATTATAACACAATTAGTGAGTAGGATTAATTTAAAGTTCCTATTAGTCAACTTAGTTCATTTTTATAAAAAGTCAAAATATCACTTAGCGGTTTTTGAATAAAATGAATAATTTTATATAGGATTCAATATTAAGATTTAGCTTAAATCCTTTTGGGATATTAAAATTTAGTTGCTAAACTTAATTAGAAAAATATAAGTTTACTTCTAATTAGCTTATTAAGTGCTTATTTCTTAATTTCTTTTTAATACCTTTTCTGAAAGTTGCCACATTACAGTTGAAAAGCTTACTTCTAAGCTTTTATCTTGCTTATTAAAAAGCTTAACTTGTGCAAATTGTTGATTCTAGAAGCCCATCCGCTGTAATGTATGAGTGCTTATTTTCATTTTGCGGCTTATTTGATAAGCCTGCTATTTGCTTTTAGTTTTGTCCATTTTACTTAGTACACCAATAACTTCGGTGTTACCGGCTTTTTCAACAACTTCTCAAAAGCTTATTAGTATAATCCAATCTGTGGAAATTAGCTTCTTAGAGAGTTTAGCTAGTATACTTGTTAGTCCAAGTGTTTACTTTCATTTCTTAGCTTATTTAAGTGCTTAAAATTTAGCTTAAAAGTGTTTCGAAAACCAAATAGTTCCAGTTGCAAACCGGTTTAGCTAAGTGCTTATTTAGAAGCTTTTAGTGCTTATTTCTTAGTAATCTTGCTTATTAGGTTGTTATACTAGCTTATTAACATTACTTAGCTTATTTGCAGTTAGCTTTGCTTATTTTCTAGCTTATTAGTCATTTAGCTTAAATACTTGTGCTTATTTCCAATTTTTTTTTTTTGTTGAAATAATAAGCTCATAACTGAGCTTATTAGTGATTTTCATAAAAAGTTACAGTTATAAAAATTGCTTACCTCAGTTAGCTTAATAAGTTTGTGAAGAAAAATAAAAAAAAAATAAAAATAAAAATAAAAAGCAAAAAAGCTGTTACTGGGATTCGAACCCTGGCCACCCAGCTCACCACACACACACCTCACCAACTGCCCTTGGGTCTTTTTCTGTTTATCTTTGCAACGTTTAATACTTAACCCTTCTTGTCCATTTAAGCTTATACGAGCTTATTAGCTTATTTTCAGCTTATTTAATCTAGCTTTTTCAACTTTTGTATTTTTCTTAACTTTGTATTAGTATAAAGTAATTTATAAAAAAGTTTCAGATTTTTCTTAATAGTTTTAGTATTTTTAATCATTTAATTAGTCTAAAATAGTATTTAATTCATAATTAAAAATATAAAAGTCAAAAAAATATAAATCTCTTTTCTAAAATTTTATTTTGTCATATAGTAGGTAAGAAAATTGTTTTTACACTAGTAGGACTTTTATTGCATAAATTTTACGTTTTTTACTTAGCTTACTTTCGCGTAATTTTATATAGCGTCGTTTTCATTTTAAGTCACGTTTTTAGATAATTTAAGTTCACGTTTTAGTTAAAATAGTTTATTTAAGTTATTTTGTTTTATAAATCAAGAAAAACATCATTGTAAAAATAGTGATAGCGTTTATTTAATATATTTTAGCTTTTAATTTTCTTTAATTTGCATTTAAGCCCTGTAATTTACAAAACTTTCTCTTTAGGTATAAATAACTCAAAATCCCTTCTTGATCACTATCCTTAGTGATTATTAGAACATCATGCGTGTTAAACACCATTTATCCTAGTCCCGGGGACTTACGACCCGGAATCCACTATATTCCTATGATCTAAATTGCATTTGCTTTCTGAGCTGTTTTAAGTTTATTACGGTTGACCATTCACAAGTGGTCAGCTTGTGTGATTAAACTTGACGGTTCGGAGCGAATCAGCAGTCTTTTGAGCATCAACACTACGAAGTATCGGATTGGGTAGTCCCAAAAAGATATATTGCATTGCAAGTTCATCGGCTTCTAAGTGTAGAAGTTGGTCAGTAGTAAGTTGATCAAGACCGACAACGTTGGTAACATCATATCTTGGAGGATTAGCATTAGGATCTCTAGGAATTTTACAGTAATAGTAGGCATCTGGAATGGACCTTCAAGGATGACCTTCTTCAAGAACTTTCCATGTGGCTTGAGATCACAAATCTACCAAGAACCTTATCACCCATTGATCGTAATTACACGGAGTGAGCATTGGAGGTCTATCAAGGGATCGGCTTCATGAATGGATTGTTGACTACTTAGAGCTTCACACATCTTTACAAACCAAGTAGGTTCCTTTGGAGTTGAAACATTCATAGAATAAGTAGCCGGATACGGTTGTTAAAGGTAGCTACCATGTTGTACTTGTTGACGAGGGTTTGGTGGTGGAAGAGGATGTGCTCCTTGTTGAAAGTACGTTTGAGGTGGTTGTTGAAATTGTTGCACTTAGTGTTAGGATGGAGGGTATTGTTGAAAGAATTGTTGTTGTTGTTGAGAATACTCATGGAAAGTAGCTAGAGTATGGTGGTTGAGACATCTTGAAACTTGTGTTGATGATGGATCTTTGTAGTCGAATGAAGCTTGAGTTGTTGATGAAGTAACCTGGCGTGAAACTAGCTTAGGCGGAGAAAGTACCTTATCGTAAAACCAACTTACAGCGTAACAAGATAGCTTACTGGCGTGGAATAGCTTCACTGCGTTAGTCTTGAGGAAAACTTAGCTTAAGTAAACTAAAGGCTTAGAGTAGAATCCTTATGCGTAATATTTGCTTATCGTGAGACAGAGGCTTATGCATAAGAAAATGCTGAAGCAAAGAGAATTCTACAGTGAAGATTTAGCTTAAGCGATAAAACTAGGGGTTTTGCCCTAAAAATCCTTTACACTTATACGGTGTAAAGATATCCAAAGTCGAAGTGTTTTCGGGCTTATCAAGCAATAAAACAACGAGTAAACCAATGACAACTGAAGATCCAATGAAGATAAGCTTATGCGTAAGAACGCTTAGGGTGACTTTGAAGCTTACGAGTAAAACTAGGGTTTCCTTATGCGTGAAAAGTACCAAACGTTACCAAAAGCTGATTTTTAAGCTCAAAATGTTTAGAAACCTGATTTTTTGGATGAAGTAGCTTCAAAATCACCAAAATAACAAGAAAGTTGAAAACTTGATGATCCAAAATAAATTTTACCCTTATGTAGAAACTACTATCTGAACAAAACCAAGCACTAAAATGATTCTACACACGTAAAGTTTGAAACTTGATGCAAAAACTTAAACTTTAACACCCAATAAACCTTAAACCACAAGAATCTTGAGTTTTTAAGTGTAAAATTTGAAGCTTTAAGCTTATGAAAGATTATGTATATAAACCCACGCGTATGAAACAAACTTCAAAAACAAATATGTTTCAACAAACTAGATGGCGAATGATACCCTTTGTTAGGTCACCATATTGTAACACAAGCATCAATATGTTAGAAATATAGATAAGGTGAGCGGATGAACACTAAGATCAATATACACGAATGAATATGTGAAATGTTTGAAGGTATGATATTAGACAAAGTGAACAACCAACCTTCAAATGAAGGTTTACAACATTATTTATAGGGGAAAGGACTAGGGCAACACTACAAGTTCCCTTCCTTCCTTATGGGCTTGGGCGAGGAGCTTAAGACTTTCTGCATAAGCCTTGCCATTAAAACTAACTTAAAAGCCTAATTAAGCAACCTATTACATATTAATTACAAACACTTGAAATATAGTTTAGGAGTGATTCCAACAAATGAAAGCAACAAAAACAGCGTAAACCAACAACTCATAAATGGAGAAAAATGTTTTTCCAAACTGTTTTTTGTATCTCATGTTATTGTTTCTTTTTAGTTTTCTTTGAGCTTAATATAATGTTTTTGTGCACAGTGTGACAAATTTTAATACAAAGATTATCACTCAACTTAGTAATTTGTCAAACAACGATATGTTAGTGATTGTGCACATAAGTTGTTCCAGTGATATGGCGTGATCTATAAACTTGTATTGTATTTATGTTATCTAACAACTCATTTATGTTATAGTATGTGGTGGCTTATTTGGTGTTCAGAATAAGTGCATCTTTGTCGGCGACTCTAAGGTGATGATGTTTGAAAATGTGGTGTTGAGATATTTTTATTGGTGTCGTTATAGATGTAGTATTTCTTTTAGTAGGATCGATTGGATGAAAAACCCTTCTCTTATTTGTTTGTAATTTTCTAGCTCCTTGCTAGTTGTTTTTAATAATATCCGTTCAAAAAAATATTAGTGATTAGAATCAGATATAGCATTTACAAAGACGAAATCAATTGTTTCAGCATATTAGAGTCGTAAAACTTGATGTTGTTGGGTAGAGTCTATGTCCCACATCGTAAGAATATAAAAACAAATGTTTATATATAGCAAAAGCCGTAGCGTTGCTCTTGAGCAATGTGCTATGACATGATTGTTTTCTGTCATCTTAATTACATATAAAATGACATGTCTATGGTTAATGTACACATCAACTCTAATTATATACAACATCCACCTAAAATCAACATCAAGTGAATTCACTTACTATCAAAGTCTCCTGTCCAAGGAAGGAGCACCATTTCAGCATCGCAACTTCAGCCCCTAAACCCACCTGTTACAGGGCCTGTTTCAACAAAAATCCATCCATTTCAACCCCCACTTCAGGCTCGAGATGCACCCATTTTAGCATTAAAACGCACCCAATTCAGCCCCCGTTTCAGCACTCAAACCCACTCATCTCAGCCCCCATTTCAGCACCTAAGCGGCCCCGATTTCAGCCCCAAAACTTTCACCCATTTGAGCCCCTAAACCCGACTTCGTTTAGGACCCCATTTCAGCCATAAGCGCAGCAGTTTCAGCTTCGTTTCAGCACCCAGCCACCACATTTCAGCCCCTAACGTACCCATTCTAGATACCACTTCAGCCCCCAAATGCACCCACTTCTAATGTGGCATACAGGTTCATTCTACCCACGTATCAGAAACCATTTTTTCATCTGAAAGTAAGCATGTAAACAGAAAAAATAAGCAATCCGCATACAGATAAGGTCACCATACAATAAAGATAAAGTAAGAAGTCACATACCATACTTGCTCATATTTTACCATTTTTTGTTTGTTTGTATGCAAGATCGTACATCCAAGACTTTTTTGTGGTGTTAAAATTCAACATTTTACGGTAATACCAAAATCGACAATAAAACCTTAGTATGCTTGGAAAGAAGAGAGAAGGGCTTTCTTTTTCTAGTCAAATAAACTGAAAGTCATGACACGACAAAAATAACTTTGATATATTCATGTAAAAAGATTACATATAGCTGCCTATATAATGTTAGTAAAGTAAACCGACACAACTTATCTGATTGTCGAACCTGGGAAGAGAAATAGTAGCGTAATAGAAGCATCTTTTGTGGCAACAATCAATCTCTACTTGACTAATGTCTCATATGTTGGATTCATTTTCACAATTTCTAGTGCTCTCCACGCCTCTTCTGTTGACATTTGATCCTTTTCTCATGAATCGTATCAAGAAATCTCAATTGCAATTCCCGTTGCTTCTCAATCACTTCAACTAATCAATCATCAATTTCCAATAACAAAGCCTCCCAATTTTTCTTCGTGCGAAGCGAGATTTGTGCAGGTATCCATTGCAAGATTAACTGGAAAACCGTAGCATTTTCACATAACATACCACAAACTAACCAAATGTGAAATTTTTGGTGAGACCTATAAATTTGTATGGGCTGTAATATTCAAAAAATTGCAAAAAAAAGTACAAAATAACATTAACATCAGTGGTAGCTATCTTATGTTTTAAAAGTTAAATATAAGTTTACATTAGTACCATTTCGATCCCTTACGTCACTGAAGTCATCCCTGAACAGGTCACATGAACACACACGCTGATCACACATTCACTTCATGAACCTCGTGCAACAAAAGGTTAGTGTGTAGGTATCTAGGCTCAGAATTGCGGTCTGCGGAACCATGTAGAGCGGGTATCTGATCCGTCATGGCTGCAAACGAAGTCAGTGCTGCCATGAATACGGTTCAGCAGCTTATTCCAAGCAATATCATCATCATCGCCGTATCGTGCGTGGCTGCAACCTGACAAAGTTTCCATACTATTTGCAAGCTCAGTAAAGCTACCCTGCAATTGCAGATGTATCCAACCCATCCATCCCAAATAAAAAAAAAACAACATTATCAATTTTCCAAGTACACAGTGACATACAGTTTGATATGTGAGTGCGGAACCGTATAGACGTGTGTCTGATCCATCATGGCTGCAAACACGAAGCCGTGCCCCATGAGATACAGATCCGTTTCACCTACGGTTGGAAGCTTATTATAGCTGAAAAATCATGTATGCACAAAGCAATAGCATCATCATCACGTTTTCCTGTTGTGATGTTTCATTGGTTAAAAAAGAAAGTGT